>CAVNYN010244194.1:0-22709 GCA_963692815.1 Nyctanthes arbor-tristis | reverse complement strand
TCAGACGTGTGCTCTTCCGATCTTCACTGTCAAAGTCTTTTTCTACTTCATTTTTAGCCATGGCTGTCGGACTCGCCAACGAAATGGATCTTCCGCTAGCTATGGTGACGACCGGAATACTAGAATACGCTCTTCCTCTTTAACACGGCCATACGTTAATTTTATAACTGATCCAGATCGGAAGTTAAAACATGGTTATAATTGAATAGCGGTTAAATCCTAATTAAACTAGTGAAAAAGTTCATAGTTTAAAAGTAATGTAGTAGGAATTTCGATACTTGATGCCATAATAGAATATGAAAAAACTATCGAATTTACAAATGTCATTTGTATCATAAAAGAAAGTTTGGGATCAAATGGTGCTAAATTTTTTCTTATAATAAAAAATTTGTCACATGCATCTGATTCAGATATAATTTTTTCCTAAACGATATGATCTCCATGTCTGATATTAATTATAAGTCTCATGTCACTACATAATCTTGCCAAGTGGTAAAAATTCCATAACAGTATGCCAAGCATATACTAATCTTTAACTTCAACTTATAGCCGAAAATTCTAATGCATCGTATCTCATTTAAGAATTCAGATTTGTGAAAATTTCAATGGATCTTCCTCGCGACCACCGGAATACTAGAATATGCTCTTCCGCAGTAAATCAGCCATCAGTTAATTTGATAACTGACCCAATAAAATTTTAAAATATATAGTTATAATTGAATAGTTGTCGAATCTAATTAAATTAGATGCAGGTGAAATTATAATGCGGTAATATGAAAAATCAAACAAGCTCTATTAATAAAAATTACGGAGCCCGATAGTCAATAAACAATAGCCACATCACTTGACGCATGTGATATGGCCGTTGTTTATTGGCCTTGCGGAGAGCCTGATCTTGCTCTTTAGAAACCATCACAATGGTATAGCTAACAACTTAAGAGTCTCACAATTAAAATAAATAGGGCTCCAAATTTAGAGTCAGACTACCAATCACGTGATGAGAACTCATGTGATAGCTCCAAATTTAGAGTCCTATATGTTTCCCTATAAATAGTTAACAACTTAAGGACGCTTAGCAACAAACAAATGAATTTTGAATGCTCATCTATATCTATATTACACTCTTAAATCTGTTGAGCTATTGTGATACCCACCTTCATTTTCCCACCCAAAAGTCGTTACCCCATTCTCCCTTTTTTTTAGCTGGTGTTATCTGGTTTTCTGCATTGAATATAACTTGAACAGTTTACAATGCAAACCGTGTTGCCCTTCAACTTCTGTCCCGCTTTAATTTTACCAACAAAATATTTCTATTTCCTGTCACTCATCTCTCTCTCTATGTGTACGCGCGCTTTGCAAAACTTTCCCTCTCCCACCGCTGAATCCTCACCCACCATTAATGGAGATAGAAAGCTAACCACTAAACTAATGTCACTAGGTCTTCGCTGCTCATCTCAGTAGAAGGTTAACCAAAACCCCAAATCCACGAACTTATTCTCACCTCCAAATTTGAATAATTAGTTTTGAAGGCTCCCAATAGGGGCGTTGTTGTCAATTTAATCCCGCAAGTGAATGGATTGTTAACAAGTAATATAGTAGTGAACAAATTGTCGAATCCTATGCGAACTGAATTTACTACATTTATTCTAGTTGATTTCGGCTTTAAATAAAAAAAAAACACACAATAAGATTTTAGGAATAATTTTGAGAAAACTAAAAACAATCAAAGAAAATAAAGAGCTAGTATTATTTACAAATCTTAAAAATAGTAAAATCACAACAGTGCCAGAATTCTCAAATCCACTACCATTCTCATGATTAACTCTAAGTATCTGGGGTTGAAAATCAATAATCTAATATTATTCAGAAGCCTCTCTCGATAGTCATCTAAATGTATACCTATGTAGGAGATTAATTATCGCTAATTAAACTGTGAATACATAAATATGCATTAAATCACAAAGGTCACCATGTAACGATTTCACAAGACGCATTGATATAGACAATCAATATAGGACCTTATGTTGCTTATTATCATGTGCTAATTTATCGAATCTTTGGAAAGTAATATAAATCACAAACACGAATTAATAGTGATCAAGTATTGAAACAGACATATAAGGGAATAATAAACAATTAATCCAATATCAAATAATAAAAATGAGCAATTCTTTAAAAATAACTAATTGTTAATAATGTTTTCATCATAATCCTAACACAATCTGCTAGTTTGTCATGTTAAGGAAAAGGAAACAAAAATGAAGATTGGAATTTAAAGCCCAAAGGAAACGATTCCATGACAAATTCCACGTGGTTTCTTTTCCTCTTGACGACGGCTTCTCGACCCCAGCCTTGGAAGTTCCTTTCTCGGTTATTCTGGGTCTCACAGCTCTTGCATGTCTCAGCCGTCAAATTCCCTGATGGCCACATCTGGCATTTTTTATTTTATTTTTTTCTTTTTTCAACTATTAATTGCACAACAAGCCTTCGACTTTGTTTCTTTTTCAACTTTAGTCCGTAATTTCCAAAAGCCGATCATTTTTCCTTCTTTTTTTTTATTTGCTTCAAAATCGGGTTCAATCCTAAAATAAACAAAAAGTAAAATTAATTAGAAAGTTGACAAAAATAAATGGTTAAGGTCTAGTTTTAATAGCTCAAGATAAGTGCAAAATTGCACTTATCAAATTCCCCCAACTTTGAACCGCTGTTCATCTTCGAACAAGAAAAATTAAAACAAATAATTAAACAAAAAAAGAACAAAAATAACATGTAAAACACACTTTCTTCTTTCCAACTCGTGTCATCTATCATGTGGTATAAAACATTGCCGCTAGAAGTAAATTGGTCCAATGCTCAACTAAATAATACACACAGTCAATTCCACCATCATACATCTCTGGTCAGGAATCCCAAACCACAATAGTTAAATATATCTTTACTCCCTCGTAAAAGGCTCACATCTCCCAAACTTAAATTTTTTTGCACTTCCATTTTTTTTATCATGAGGGTATATGCTATATATTTTAATTTCTCACTTTTCAATAAAGTACCAAGTTGGTTTTGGTCTTATCATAAAAAACACTAGCTTAATCAATGAGGATTATCCCAATTTTTAGTGCCCCAACTTTCCAAACTTCTACTGAGCAGTCAAACTCACTAGCTATCTACGTCACTATATTGAAAATTCCAGTCTCACTCCTATTATGCTAACTAATATTTAATTTCTCACCTTTTTCATTTTTTTTTTATTTTTTTCCTCATTTCATTTTCTGTTTTTCTTTTTTTCAATTTTTTTGCCTCTTGTTTCTTTTTTTTCCCCATTTTTTCTTTTTCAAAAGGCTCATATGTCTTATGTGCAATCCATCTATCCACTGGGCCTTTAATATGACTCTTGTAGTAAGCTATGGGCCGATGACTCTCGATTCAGTTGACCTAGGACAACAGGTTTAAAAGACCCCTAAGTACTTAATTGCTCGAGTCATACAGGCTTCGAAGAGTATAAGACATATCGAAGGCTTTCTTCTTTTTTTTCCTTCATTTTTTTTCACGCATCTATGTAAGACTCGAGATAGGGATGAGACTGCTAGCATCTAGTCATTGCCTAACTTCTACTGGTGAGTTAAAAACACTCCACATAAATATTCAACATGCCCCAAATCCAAGCCAACTTTACAAATATCCGCAAGGCTTAATCTCCCAAACTTAGACTTAAATTGATTTGGCAAATAAGAACAAAGAAAGGGTACGGTATTCTAGTTTTTCTGCCATCTAGTATTCATAGAATCCACACCAGTTTTACTAGTATCCTCAAGGCTCAATCTCTCCTAAACTTAGATTTAAATAGATTTGGCAAATAAGAACAAAAAAAGGGGTAAGGTGTTCTAGTTTTTCTGTTTTAACTAGTATTTAATACACAATTCATCCAACCAAAGTCTAAACTATTGTGACTTATGCCAAATAAAAGTCATGTCTTACATGGACAAGTAATTTTAACCAATAATATTATGTAGCAATGCTCCATTCCAAATGATGGACATCACAAGATATCACACCGGCCAGCAAGACAATCAATTATGCAAACAAACTCTTTTTTTTTTTTAAAGATATAATTTTTAAATTTTTGTTAATGTTTTTATTTATTTATTTTTTTGTTTCAAAAAATTTTTTTCAGGATTTATTTTCGACCAATAAAATCACAATAAAAACCCAATTCTAAGGAGAAATAAAGAACAAAATTTAAGAGCGTCCCATAACTCCCCCAAATTTAATGTATACATTGTTTCCAATGTATAAAATATAAATGAACAAGAAAGGGTTGAGATACTCCCCATGTTATATGCGAAGAATATTTGAAGAGATGAATTGTTGTATTTTTTCGTTTGTAAGCCTTGGTACTCTTCAACTTCCTTTTGGTGGTGGCTTCTTTCTTCATTAATGAATGCCTACAATGATAAAAGAAATATCAATATGTGTATGGTAGGCCAAATTGGTAATAAACTTAATACCCAGTATATAGTAGTGCGCGCTCCCAATGTATACTCAATTTCTAACTAAAACGACAAACAAATTAAATCACCATTTGAGCTCAAAAACATGCATCACTATATGTAATGAGGACTAGAAAAAGTGATTCATGCTCAAGATATGAAGAAAATTCAATCAACACATCCAACTTTTATAAAAAATGCAAAACATGAAATTTTAAACATAAACCGACCAAGCAACTTCGACCAAAGAAAACATGAGGAAGACCTAAAGTTTTCCCAAGTGAAATTTTGGGACACTAGATGTCACATATAGATCTAGTTTTCTAAAAAATTTCAAGTTAATCCGAGCTTATTTGAACTAGGCAATGAGGGGCCGTATTTAGTAGAAAAAAGGGATGAAACTGCCACAGCTTGATTCAATCTCGAATAATGTGCCAAAATGTTAAACTTTCCCTGAGCTATTTTTTGACACAATAAATAATACTGCTATTCTAGATCTCTTGCAAAATTTTAGGTCAAACAGAGGTCGTTTGAGCTAGATGATTGGTGGCCCAAATTGGCTATAGTCTGGGAGACCGACGATAGGCCACGGCTGACCATGGTTTGCGCCTCAGGCTACAGCAAGCACTAGGCCATTAGACTGTGGTTTACATGCCGTGGTTGGGTGAGGTTCAGTCCTTTTATCTTTTTTTTTTCTTTTTTCAATTTGTTAAAAATGACCCATGTCTTGGATGAAAACAATGAAAATTATGGGTCTTTATGTTCGAATAAGAAAGATATGCTAGGAATTATGAATGATATAATAGAAATTGATCAGTGTAAAACTAGAAATTAAACGCTCCAAAAGCTAATGCAATCCTAGAATCTAATGCAATGCAAAAATTAAAATCAAAGAAAAGAAAAAAGGTTAGAAAATGGGTTGCCTCCCATTAGGTGCTTATTTAAAGTCATTAGCTTGACTATGTAAGCCTCCACTTCATAGAACATTAAATGAAGCTTTTGATAGCTTGCCGAACATGCCAAAGTTGTCACTGATCTCTTTCATATTAAAGCTCCAAGTTTTAATGTTGCCCGTCTCAAAATCATATGACTTGGCTTGATCTCTAACTCAAATTTAAGTATATAAATCTAAACTAGCTCCTCAAATCCAATAAAGAAATCTATTGAACCACCAAACATGTTAGGGGACTTGTTGATAACTTCAACTGAGTTGTTCATTTCATCTTTATTTTGATCAATTGAAATTTCATTCTCCCCTATGGGATGGCAATGGGGCTGGTCGGGGTTGGGTTTGGCCTCCCTGCACCCCGCCCCATTTTTGATTTCCCCATCCCGATCCCTATTTGAATCGAGGCGGGGATGGGTCAGGGTTGGGATGGGAAAATCCCCGATTCCTACCTTGAATTTTTTTTAATAAACAACCTATGAGATATTCTAACATTCATTTCCTATAACAACCAGTAAACAAATATTCTAACATTCAAAATATGAAATATTCATGCACTTAAGTTAAACTAACCATTTAAATGTTCAAACATTCAATCACACAATGCACCAAATATTCTAGAACTAGGTTCGAATTACAAGCAAAGTTTAAACATAACATTTCAAGTTCAAATTTTATCAACAACAAACATTTGAAGTTAAACCTGAAAAGAGCAACATTAAATCCCACCTTACCAAGCTTTTAACAAAAAAATATATTCATAAAATGAACACTCAATCATTCATAAAATTTCATTCCAAAATGTTCATTCTTCTTCATCTTCAACATTTGTGCAATACCCAGCCATCACTAATTCCTGTACAATAATGCATTTACAATAGAAGTATAATAATTAGAATCATATACTTAGATTTTTTTACATTGAATAACGCATAGTGAAAGCATAAAAATGAAATTTATATTTCAAAGAATCGGTTTACGTCCTACTCAACTTCATCATCATTAAGAGAGGAACAAACATCTTCATATGGATGCGTGGGGAGCGATTGTTCTGACAACCAAAATAAAATAAAGAATTAAATTTTTTGTGATAACAAAAACAATAAAGAAACTAATGAAGTTGAAGGAATTACATTGAATATCATCCTCGAGCACACATTAAAGCCTCCAATGTTTTATGATGAAGTCAGCTTTTATGTGGACTCACAAACCTGCCACCCATACTAAATGCACTCTCAAAAGCTACAGTAGAAATTGGCACAGTCAAGACACCTGTAGTAACTCTTGCCAAGAGAGTGTACCCGCTAGAATTAGCTGTCTACCAACCCAATATATCAAAGTCTAACGTTCTTGGAATGACCGCCTCCTCTAAGTACAATTCAAGCTAGGTTTTATCAGTGGTAGCAATGCTAAAGACATACTTGTCATAGTCTCGCCAATCGTCATCTAAAGTTAAAGCGCCCTCATTTTGGAAAGATGATGTTGAAGAGTGGCACCACTAACACTAACACTTGATTTTCCCTTTTTTTGGTAACGTAACACCAAACTTTCACAAATTTTAAAAATTTTATCAACTTCATCTTTTACTCTCCTTGAATAAAAAATTGTTGAGAAGTAAAACTCCACAAATTTCAATTTATACCTAGGACTAGAATAGTTGCTACGACTAAGATCCTATGAATGTCATTCCAATATTTATCAAACTTTTGCATCGTGCCCACTGCCATTTGTTGGATTTTAGGATATTGAGAATCCAAACAATTAGACATTGGCAACTTTATTTGACAAATGTTTGTAAAACAAATTTGCCATAGGATACTTAGTACCAAAAAATAATTCAGTGACTTCATAAAGCTTCAACCGATCACAAATTTATTTGGCTAAATTCCAATCTTTTTCACTAGGCAAACGCTTGTACTGTGAATCTCTTAGACTCAAACGGGGGAAAACATCAATATAATAGACTACAGTGTGTAGCATAAGATAAGTTGAATTCTACCTAGTCTTGCAATCAAATGCCAATTTCTTGCCACATGAAATTTTCAATTGAGTAGCAACTAGTTGAAATTTCTCTGTTCTTTTTGCTGTTGTTGACCAATAAGCAATACTATCTAGAATTCTTTCTACACTCTTGTCTATAAATTCAAAACCATGTGTGCACAACGATGAATGTGAAAAAGTTCACCATCAACCAAAAGTGAAGGCCTAACATTTAATCAATCATAGCAGCATTAGTGGAACAGTTATCAATTATGAGTGTAGACAACTTACCGTCTATGTTCCACTGAAACCAGCAAGACACTGAGACATTAGCCAAAGCTTCCCCAGTTTGTGGAAAAGGCACGTAACCAAACCTACAAGAAAAAAATAGATTACAACATACTCTAAAAGCATATACAAATATTGGAAATATATTTCATAGAGTTATTAACTTATGACTCGACTTTGAAGTCTCCATCTTTCATCAATAAAATGTGCAGTGATAGCCATGAATCCTTTCTTTTGATTTGAAGTCTATATATCAGTAGTCATTGCAATTCTACTCTTGTTCTTGTCCAATAAAGCCAAAATTTTTGCCTTTTCACAATCATAAATCTTCAAAATATCACTTTTGATCGTACTTCAGCAAACGGGTTTAAATAATGATTGAATGGAAATTAAAAACTATCAAAAGCCAATGTACTCAACCATTGACAATGGATATTCATGCATGATCAATATTTTTCCCAAAGCAATCCTCGAAGCTTCTTCATCAAAAGCATATTCTGAGATTGATGCCTTTCCATATGCTTCTTTGTTAAGATTTAACAACATTTGGCCAACATCTCTTTGATTTCGATGAGGACATCGCTTAAAATGGTCATGTAATGTTTTGTCCCATTCTGACTCTTACACTCTAAATCTTTGGTACAATAATTGCAAATAGCCCTTACTCGACCATTAATCTTTTTTTCTTGAAACGGTCCCACATAATAAAATGAAATTTTCTTTTCTTGCAATTAGTTTCTCTACTATTAGCATCATCTGACACATCTACAATATTTTTGGGCACTTCATCATTTGCAATTCTTGAGGAATTTGTGAGCTTACTTGTGGAGTTGTTTGAACATTACATTCGTTGGTAGTGGAGCACTTCCAACTGAAATTCGATGAACAGATCCAAAACAATGTTCGGGCTTCTACATAACTATGCCAAATACGAAAATAATATTAGTTATTATATTTATTCATCAGCGAAAAACTATGTATCAACCTATCAAGTTTTATTTATATTGTACAATTATATTTAAAATAAGATATAAATTGATACATTAATTATATTATGTTCTCAATATATCCCACCATATTAAAAAGTTATATACAATGTAGATTAATCAGATGTTACTATATGCATTAGAATTTCTATTAGCATTTATATTAAGCTATCTATTACTAGTATATTTTAACAAGTTTTAGTATAAGGATGTTTTAAAAAAGTTATTTAAACAGCTTTTATTAGATTATTTAACGAGTATAATATACTAATACACTGATGATATTTTTTTGATAATTGATTAGTTCAACTTATTAATGATTTGAATGCTTAATACAACTATGAAGACAATCTGCATATGTTTTCTAATATTGGTATTGGCTAGCTCCAATCTGCCACTATGTTAATTTATCGACCTATTGCATACGTTATGCAAGTTTAACTATCTGTAATAACATGATAAAAGCCTACAAAAGAATCATGGCCACTGTACTCACTGCCTATCTAGGCAAGAAAAAGTATAATAGGTATTAGTCATATTATACATTTTCACACTGTAAAAAAATATAATACTGCGAGATACACAATGTAATGATAGTTCGATAAATTTCTAATGTTGAAATAAATATATGGCCTATTAATTAGATGACTTTATATATGGCACTGAATTAAATGGATAAATATATGACCTATGCTTATTTCAACTTATGATTTACAGCCATATAAAGTCATGCTGAGCGTATATCAGTTCTAGGATAATAGGATTTGCCATGTAAGGCTAGTAAACTCGAAGGATTAGGGTTTCAATGAAAAAAAGATCACTCCCAAATCTGATGAGGTGCACTGCTGTTTTAATTTTTTATGTGATTCATCTTAAAATTTTATATATTACAATTATGCTGCAAATAAGTTAACAAGAAATGTGTTGGGACAACTAGTGTAAGTTTGGATTTGGGTAGCCTAAGTGCGCGGGTTCGAATCTTTCAATTGTTATACTAACCAATTTTTTTTAATTAAATACTATCTTAATAGGTTCGGGTTTCAGGTCGGGTCAGGGCGGCCAAAACCCGCCCCCTGCCCCATTAGAGATCCCTGCCCCGTTAGAGATCCCCATCCCTACCCCCTTTATCTTGACCTTCCATCATACAAGTCAAATATGTCCACTATTATAGAATAGGATAATAGGCGTCAGTTGTATTAATGAGTAGGCGTCGGTTTTAAAGGTGAAGCCTATGGCAGTGATGTACATTATAAAGGTTTACGCGTCGATTGTTAGGCGACGCCTAAATGTCACAATAGGCGTCGGTTGTTAAAAAAAAATGGACGCCTAAAATCAATTTTAAGAAAAGAGATAAATAAAATTGACTTTAGGCTTCAGTTTTTCTGGTACAACCAACATCTAAAATTGACTTTAGGCATTGGTTGTACCGCTACAACTGATGCCTAGAGTCGATTTAAAAAAATAAAAAAATAATTTAAAAAACAAAGGAGACAACATTGGAAATTGAATTTTTCCAGGAAATAGGGCCTGATTTTCTTAGTTTTTCTTAGCTGAATCTCTACAAATCTTTTCATTTTCAAGTAAAACATCCATGGAATCCATTGAAGACATGTGAAGGTCCTTTTCTTTGCACAAAGGGGAAGATGAATTTCTGGAGTTAAACAGGCAAATCATTCATACGAATCTGAGCGAGGTAAAATCTGCACTTCTTGGGAGGATTCTTATGCGCGAGTCCTTCAATCGGGAGGCTTTGAAAACATTGGATTTTCTAGAACTCACAGAGGAGACGTTTAATGTAGAGGCATCAAGAAGGACTGAAGAGGATGACGATAAAGCGCGCCTAAAATGAGTTTATCTTTGAGTTCCTTTGATGGTAAATTTGACGGAACCAAGATTCTGATGTGAACAAGTCATCCTATCAAAATCTTATAGTGGCACACAACTTCAGACTTTTTTTGAGCTGGGGAGCACTGCTTCAGGTTTCAGCTAACATTTCCCTATATGACTACTAATTTTTGCAAAGATTCGTGCTTGAAATACTATTTGTGCAACGTTGCATTATTCAGGCACCAAGATCAGATCACAAGAGGCAATCATAGCTCTATGATGTATTTACAATTACAGATATGGCCACTTGTGATTTCTGTTATGATGCAATTACCTTTATCAAGGTTCCAATGCACGAAAGGAAATGAGAACAATATTTACCTTTATTGGAGAAAGAACCATTCCTTGAAAGCTGGTGATGCTGATATGGAACTTGATTGATCTTTGTTCTAGTGTCTCATTTGCTGAAAATGTTTCCTTTTGAAGAGTTGAGACTTGCAACATAGAATTTTTAGGTGGTGCTTGGCGAAGGATGTTATAGGTCAATTTATGAAGGAAAAACAAAAAATGGTATTTTTTGGTCTTTTTTTTTTAAATGACTATAGGCCTTGGTTCCTTGAAGAACCGACTCTTATAGTATTTGAATTTTGAATTTGTACGAGTATAGGCAAATTTTTAAAGAAAAGAGAGCCTTTTTACCACAATGGGTACGGTTGCAGGCTCGCAACCGACGCCCCTTATTCCCTTTGTTCAAACAACCTATGGGCATCAGTTGTGGATGAACAACCGATGCCCATGGTAATGCCGATATTTTCAAAATTGCCATTCGTCCAATTCTGTAGTAGTGGTCCATTCCGCCTCAATGGGCATTGCTAATGACATCGGTATGCAGTACTCATTGGCTTCAGTAAGTTCTAAACATTCACTTAGCCCTTTGCTTATTGAGAAATTTAGCTAGAGGCTTATCTTCCTCATCGATGTTTCCAAATCCTTGATGCCGTGTCATTTTGTTGATCTCTAACTTTTTCTTTATTTCCTGGCCATAATAAAACAAAGAAAAAGAAGTAGATCAATGGGAAAATATAAGATAAAAAACAAATAATAAAAAAAGCTAAAATCAACTAAAGAAAAAAAAAACACAAGTAGAAAATTCATTGAATATAGAGTGTTGAACCCATTAGAGGATTGAATCTACTAAATTTTACTTTAATTGATATTGGCTCTAATTAAAATGAAACACAATTAAAATTTGAGAAATAATTTTTAAGAGAATAAAATTTATTTATGAAACATAAACAACTAAAATAACTTACAAATAAAAAGAAACAATTAAACTATAAGCGCGCTAGGATTACAAATCCAACACTGTTGACCATTGGTCAATTGATTCTGTGCCTACATGTGAACTTTATTATATCTTATTAAATTGCGAACACATAAACATGCATTAAATCATAAAGATCACCATGTAACGATTTTACAAGGCATATATTGACATAGATAATCTATATAGGATCCTGTGTTGCTTATTGCCACATGCTAATTTATATCAAATCTCTTGAAAGTAATATAAATAACAAACACGAATTACTAGCAATTGAGCATTGAAATAGACATATCAGTAAATAATAAACATTTAACCAAATAGTAAATAATAAAAATGAGAAATTCTTTAAAAATAAATAATTGTCAGCAATGGTTTCATCATAATCCTAGTACAATATTCCAGTCTATCTTGTTAAGGAAAAGGAAACAACAATAAAGATTGGAATTCAAAACTCGAAGGAGATGATTCCACGATAAATTCCATGTCGTTTCCTTTCTTCTTGACGGCGGCTTCTCGATCTTTGCCTTGGACATTCCTTTCTTGACTTTTTTCCGCCTCACAACTCCTGTACGTCTGGGTCATCCTTTTTATACATAATCAATGAATTTGAGCTTAAAAGCCCAAATTCCTTGATGGCCATGTTTGGCGTTTTTTATTTTATTTTTTTTTCTTTTTTCAACTATTAATTCCACAAGCCTTCTACTTCATTTGTTTTTTTCAACTTTGTCCATAATTTCAAATATCGATCCTTTTTCCTTCTTTTTTCTTCATTTGCTTCAAAATTGGGTTCCATCCTAAAATAAACAAAAAAGTACAATTAATTAGAAAGTCGACAAAAATAACTGGTCAAGGTCTAGTTTTAATGGTTCAAGATAAGTGCAAAATTGCACTTATCAGCATCACAGTATCAAAGACATGCAGATGTTGGGTAGTTATCTCTATCTTTCCCAAAGTTCTTAGACCCATCTTGCTGATTAACCAGGTTTCAGCCTACTACAGTTCTTAGTTTGTGTAAGAATAATTTGCAATTACCTTAATATTTTATCTGCAATATTATTATGTGCAATTTACAAAAACCTCTCCAGCAGTGTCACTCCACTTGCAAGATTTAATTCCTTTCCCTTTACTGATTTAATTCTTCAGAGCTTTGTGCTTGGTCTTGGGAGCAAGAAATCAAAGAAATTGGCTGGAAAAACAAAGATGACAACTAGAAATTCAAGAACCTGAATCTGCAACTGCCATTTTAAACTATCTTTGGTGATTTTTCTGGAATTGGTTGGCACCAATGGATTTAGCATATCAAGGTCTTTCAAGGACACCGACACGTGGAGACAGTTAGTGGTCGGTGGAGGTTAGTAGTGGCTTGTGTATAGAATGCGCTGGAACTATAGTCTCCTTCCTTGGGCGTATACAAGTGCATGCGGCGGCTTGTAGAAACACTATTGGTGGCTACTGACTCGTCTTATAATAAGCTTTCCATTGGAGCTAGGTATGCCAATTTTGGAGGTCTATACCAGTGACTAGATTTGTAGATAGATTCGAGTACGTAGGCGGTATATTGATTAACTATTGTTTAAATACTGTAAAATAGTTGGCCATCGTGTTGGGTGGTCATTGTGCTTGTGGATTATCATGGCTCAATTGTTATTACTTGTGGCAGGTATATTACGGTTAATGTGATATTGTTTATTGATTGTGCTTTTGAAATTGCAATTTGACGTTATTGTTGTATTTTTTTTGTTACTACTAGTATATTTGAGCTGTGTTACTATTTTAAATTCATTTACTATTTATTTTGATTGTCTTTGAGCTTTCCTTGACCTACGAACATGATTCTCTCGAAATCCTGGGAGTTAAGAGCTCTTAGAGGGTTTTTTATTGTTTTATATTGTGCAGGAATTTTTTGTTTAACATTAATTGCATTGTGAAACTTGAAATGTCAACTCATTTTACACTTGCACCATTTGATGGAAAAAATGATTTTTCTATATAGCAATAGAAAATGAAAGGAATTTGGATGCAACAAAAAATTTCAAAAGTTATCATCAATTCTTTTGTCGCCGATATTAGTGCAGATAAAATAAAAGAAATCAATGAGTTGCGTATTCTACTATCATCTTACATTTATCTGATTTCACTTTGCAAAAGGTTGGAAGGCACAAATCAACTGAAAATCTTTGGAAGGAATTAGAAAAATTGTTTGTTGAAAAATCTGTCCCCAATAAAATTTTCCTTCTTGAAAAATTCTCAAGTTTCAAAATTGATCACTCCAATGACTTAGATGATAACCTTGATGTTTTTAATAAACTTGTTCAAGATATTGTGAATTGTGGTAAAGCTGTATCTGAGGAATATAAGCCTATAATCTTGTTAAATACTATTCCTGATGTGTATAAAGATGTCAAGAATGCTATAAAGTATAGTAAGGATACTCTTTCTTCTTATATTGTGATTGACTCTTAAAAAAGCTAAAAAAGGTAAATAAAACTTCAACGAAATGGAGGAAAGAACGGTGAAGTGTATATGGTAAGGGGTGAAAAGTGGAAAAGTCAATACAGTTATGATTCTAATGATGAAGATAGGAAAAAAATGGCAAAGAGAAATCCGCAAAAGGTAAGACTAGCTACTATTTTGGAAAGAAAGGACACTTCAGGAGAGATTGTCCTGATTTAAAGGCAAAAGGTAAGGAGAAGGTAAAAACCGAAGCTAATGTTCTAATTTCCTCCCTAAATGGTGATTCGAGCGTGATAGACTATGATACTGCATATTAGCTATTTTTCCTTTTCCAATTTTTCATGCTTTTGAAGTTTTGTTTCAATGAATGTATGATGATGTTTATTTGTTTTATTCGATATATGCATTTTGTTAGTCACGTTGCATTGATGACTAAAGATAGTTTGGGAAAATCTTTTTTCTTATCTGCAAAAACCTAGCCAGGTCGGGAACTTTTATGTTGGCTCCTGTTATCTTATTGGTTGGAGGCTTTGTGTGCTTCTTTGAGTGAGATAAGAGATGGAAAAATATTAATCTTTAGCTTGTTAATCATATGGGCAAGCAATCGATAAGTATTAAGGTGTGTGTTACTTTTGATTTTTCTACTTTTAATGCTTTATTTTTTAGCATTGGTTGCTTGACAATCTTAGTGATTGTATCCTGGACTAGTTTTTTGTGACAGGTTTTTGCCTGGGTCAGCAAATATTGATCAGGATGTAAATTCCTTTTTATCGGTCAGGATGTAAATGTTGCTCTAAAGACTCATTCAAACATAGTCTTGAACTTATTGTTTGTAACTAGACAATATTTATCTATTTTCCCATGATGGCCGATTGGGATTTGTTGGAAAATTGCAAAGATGTTTTTCAAATTGATTTCTTTCCTTTTGTCTTTGGCTATTTTCACTTTAAAAGGTTGAGTGTTATCCCTTTATCATTACAACCGAGCCTCCACTATTTTGTGATCCGTTTTGTGAATCAGTGCCCTATTTGTTTCTCCGATTGCCATCTACATGAAAGGCTTAGGGTCGGTTATGGAGTTATTCCTGGTCGAGAAGAAGACATGGTTGGTGACATGATGAGTTATTTTTACATACTATTTTGGGCCCTCTTACTTGAGAAATATTTAGCATATGATCGGGTTTCTACTTAATTTTTGTGTAAGTATGGTCATTGTAGGTAAAAATATGAGTAGAGGCCATTGGAGAGTGTGCTCAAGCATTTTGGAAATCACCAAAATTGAAGAGTTTTGGTCTAATCTGCACTTTTCAGAACGGAAGGAAGCAGTGTATCAAGTGTTCGAAAAGTATGAGGACCAATATTAATGATGTCGAGTGGTTTCGAGCAGTCATGGAAGGGTTAAAATCATTAGGGACCAAAATTGGAAAGGAATGGAAGTGCTGGATCAAGAAGACAAGTGTAGCAACCGAGAATTTTTCTACTTAAAATTTTTATTTTAATCCACATGTCGCTATGACGTGCTCACATAGAGTTGAATAATCATACTTCGATGACGCTCCCGTTTGAGCCAAATGAAATAATATTACGAGAATGGAGAAATTGTACTCTAATGACAAAACTAAATTCGACTTCAGTGATTCAAAGTTTATTGAATTAATTCCAATTACCAAGTCATGAATATCAATCGAGCCATCAAGATTATACAGTAAGATTTGTACAACTTTTAATAATTTCTTTTAAGCCAAAACATCCTAAAACCTACACTTGAGTCCCATTCTTTTCCATTTACATTCAATATAAATACCCCAACCCTCCATTTCATTCATTTGAGCCAAAGCAAAAAATATCAGGTAATTCTCTCTTCTCCTGTCTGTTGCCCCTTCTCCATTTCCATTCTCAAGCTAATGATCCTATCTTTTTGACAAGAAAACATCCACAGTCTTCAAGCATCAACAACATCTAAGAAGCTACTCAAGAACTTCCAATATCCTTCAACTGAAGACAAGAAAAATCAGGTGCAAATAACCACTTCCATTGCTCCTATTTCTGTACTAAAGATCACTAGTCACCATACTATGCTCATACTATTAACCATACTAAATGAATACTACTCATTCAAAAAAAAATAATAATAATCAAAGTACTTCACAAATACATTATAGAAATCATTATCTATCAAACAAAAAGAAAAATAAATAAATAAAGAGAAAAATCCGAAAATCAGTGAACTCGTCAACCCGAGCATATTATCTAAATTCAGCCATTTTCATTCATTCACCAAACGCAAATTAATGTCTATGGCTTCCTCTCATCACAAGGAACACAATGATACCTTCATCTTGGCCGGAAAACCGCCGTGCTAGCGGAAAATCCACCGAGACTGCCGACCTTCTTCACCTAAAATTGCCAAGATATCTTCAAAAATCTATATATAGGTAGAACTCGTCAAGGGATACCTTTTCCACCAGTTTCTTCTCTATTTTACCGGAGTTTTGGCAAGATTTTTTTGGCCTTTAGAAAGCCCAGCCATGGTGCGACTTCCCCTCTGCGTTCCCTGTTCTTTTCCATTGTACATTGACCAAAGAATATTAGATCTACAACTTGTCCTATGGTTATTTCACTTTGGTCCCTGAAAGTTCTAATAACATTTAAATGAGCCCAAAACTTATAGTCAACTCTAGTCTTGGCCCCCAAGAGTTTCTAAGATATTTAAGTTAACTCTAAAGTAATTATTTAAACCAAAGTTCGTCCCCAAGTCTTTTAAATCATTAATTTTGACCCCAAACTTTCAAGTTTTGCATAATTAGTCTCTAAACTTTTAGTTCTAATCACATAAGTCCTCAAACCTTTTATTCAAACTAAATTAACCCTCAAACTATTTAAATACTTAATTTTAAAGTCTTCTAACTTTTATAAATCAATGATTTAGTCCCTAAATATTTAATTACATCACAAAACCTTGAATTATGAATTCTAACCCCTATTAATTTTCCTTATTAGCTAGACGGAGCATTTGGATAGTTGAAAAACTTATTTTTCAAGAATTTAGAGCTCAACTTGAAGTATTACAAGGTAGACTCCTTATTTAAAAACTTTATCTTCTTAAACGTGCGCACTTATTTGATTCATATTATAGTGATATGTATGATTAATGTGAATTTGATGTTATTGCCTATTAAAATGCATATGTGGTACATGGACCTATTAAAAGGTCTCGGCTATTAAGAGGCGCTTTATGATGTTGGCCTATTAAAAGGTCTCGCCTATTGAAAGGCCTATGAATTTCGTGCTTATTAAGAAGCATATTGATTTGCATAGTTGTGTGTATTATTGTGATATGAATGTGAAAGGGTGCGGGGAGCCTACTGAGTATTTCAAATGAAATACTCATTCTTTCTAATTTAACAATTCTCAGGTTTCGAAACCAGCGGTGGAATGATGAGCGGTGGCCACAATTAAATTATGTTATGAAAAAGATTTATCTTTTGAAAATTATCTAATAATTATGGAGAAGACATTTGATATCTCCATTTATTTTGTTGAAATTGTCAAAGATTGATATTTTATGGTTATCTTCTGCACTCATTAAAAACTTACCTTATTGAACTTTCTCTTTTTTGCATTTTAATATTTTAAAAAGTTAACAAGAAAAGTCAAACTAACGACCCGAATACTTCTTCAAATCCAAAGCGTTACAACAAGAGTTATATCAGAAGGTTGCCGTCAGGTTGTACAATACATGCTACAGCCTACGTACAAGGGAGATAACTTGTTGTAGCTTGAAGTTAGCCTGTGCAATGCATTGTACAACCTCTGCACACTGTCTATCCAAGAATGGGCTTTTTGTCCATATTTTGGGCCTGTTTGTGCCCCAAGGAGGGTGAAGACATAAGAGATTATAAGGGGGGGCATTAAAATAACATTGGGAGGATACAATTTGACACTAGAAAATCAACTTTGAAGGCTTAGAAAGCCAAAAATCAACTTTCAAGTTAGGGTTTGTAGCGACTCACTCCACTTTGACATGATATTGTCTGTTTTGGGCCTAGCCAGCACGGTTTTGCTCTTGGGCTCTCACCCAAAAGGTCTCATGTCAGATGGAGTTGATCTCTTAACTTATAAACTGGTCTCCTTTTCTTCACCCAAGCGATGTGGGATTGAGGCTATCGCAATCACCCCACCTAAGGGGGTCCAATGTCCTCATTGGCTACACTTCCGGTTGGGCTGTGCTCTGATACCATCTGTAATGACCTACTCCACTTTGACATGATATTGTCCGTTTTGGGCCTATCCCGCACAGTTTTGCTCTTGGGCTCTCACCCAAAAGGCCTCATGTCAGATGGAGTGGATCTCTTAACTTATAAACTGGTCTCATTTTATTCACCCAAGCGATGTAGGATTGAGCTATCACAGGGTTCTTGAGAAGATTGAGGAAAGGAGTTTTTGCTTGGTGTAAGCGTTTTCTTCATAATTCTTTATCTTTTTCTTTCAAGAATCCGGTCATGTATTCAAGCCCTATAAGTCTTTATGCCATGACTTTTGTTACTAGGGCTGTTGAGACAATTGTTCATGACACTAATTACTATCGCATGCTTGTTTTCTATTGTGATTTTTATTTGCCCTTTTATGAGCCTGGTCAACTCGTAATTGTGTTTGTGAATTAGTGAGGAGACCAAGAGGTAAATCACCAATTTAGCACTTCCATAGAAAACAAAATTGTATAGAAGATAAAGATAAACTTTTATGGTTTGTGCAATCACAAAAACAGTTTCTTGTTAATTAGTGCACTCAATTGGGTTGAAATTCGCATAGAAATATAGCGGGTTTACTTAATTGGGTACATTTGGTTTTGCTCGAGAGAGCTTATTAATTAAATTTTTGAAACTGATTGTAAGTACGTGATGGTGAATTGTCATGAGTGGAATTGCATAATTGGAATGCTTGTCTATTGTGGATTTGTGAGTCTCAACGCCCTCATTCATAAATTCTCTAGTATGTTAGTCTAAGTTAGTTCTTACCCTTAGTTAGAAAAAGCAGTTAATTTGAGTTTTAGTTTAAAACCCCACTATTCTTTTAAAAACTTTTTAATTTCTTTATTCAGTTTGTTTGGAATTAACTTAAGTGAAGTAGGTGATAGCTTTCCCTGTGGGATCTACATTTGGGACTCTTCATGTCCTATATTACTTGAACGGCATCGTGTGCTTGCGATTTTCTCAATCAAGTTTTTGGCGCCGTTGTTGGGGACGTGTAATGCGGGTAATTTTAAGCAACACGAGTTCTCCAAGATTCGGTTGGAACCACCTTAAGTGACCATGGAAAAGTTTAGCTCTAGACTATAAATCAAACGCTTAATTGGGGGAACTCATTTTTTCCCCTTACTTTATTTTGTATTATTTTCATATGTTTTAGTTTATAGTATTTTGCATTGCTTTTAGATTTAGAATATATTCCCATATTTTGCATTCATTACCCATTATGTTATTGCATTTGCATTCCACATTCTTGTGTTGCATCTATTGTTTAATTTATGAATTGAATTTATAAAAAAAAAATTGCAATAGCTTGTACGCAAGTCGCAACATGCTTGTTATGACCCCAGCACAAGGAGGTTACTTCCCTGTAGCTTATATGCAGGTCATGACAAGCATGTTATAACTTAGATAATTTAGGGCCAATATTTTTTTTTATACATATTCCATTCTCTTCTCCATCTTAAACTCTCAATTAACTCTTTTTATACATCTTTAACTTGAGAAAACATGACCCTTCATCAAGAATTTCATTTATTAAGTTTTATTTCTCAAAGTATTTTCAGATTACAAGAGATTGCAGAGGAATAATTCAGATTTGAGCACACGGACATGATGGCTATGTTATCATGTCTACTCTAGTCACAAGCACCTAAACCACCTCCTCATGACACGTGATACGACAAGTACATCATTGCTCTTGAATGTTAACCAGGTATTATCCTTCCTTTTCCTTTACTTTACATTAAGGGCAATGTAAATGTTTAAGTTTGGAGGAGGGTGTCCGTTATGGTGATGACCGTATTCATTTTTATCTTAAGTTTTCATAGTTACCTTAGTTATATAATTAGGTTGCTCTTAACTTTTGATTAAAAAAATTAGAAATTAATTGAATTCCCAAAAAAAAAAAAAAAATTATTGAAAAAACAGAAAAAAATAAAAAATTTTGAAATGTTTTCACCATTTCTTTTGCAGAAAGTTTTACTTGGTGCAGAAAGTTTTACTTGGTGGTTTAAATGCTATATCATTGAACTTGTGATTTTCATAATATGTAATGAGGCATTGCCACATGTGTTAATGTTTGAAATAAAATATTGCTTATCCGTGTGAGGCATGTTTAGTATGGCACATAAGTCACCATTGTCATCAATTCTGGTTGGTTCATAAGCTGAGTAGAATATTATTGAATTGAGTTAAGAACTAGTATATCCAAGCTTTTATTTTTCTTGTTTGCCCAATTTGTCTTAAACCCAAGTTTGGGAGAGGGGGTTTCAAACCTTGGAGATGCTAGTAAGGTTAGTGTGGATTCTGTGCATGTTGAATAATTGTGTGGTGTGTTTTTGGCTTACTAATAGAAGCTAGGCAATTTTCTAGTGTCAAATTTTATCCTCCCAATGTTATTTTCGCGCCCCCTTATAATCTCTCATGTCTCCACACTCTTTAGGGCACACGAGCCCAAAATATGGAAAGAAAGCTCATTCTCAGGTAGACAATGCATAGGTTGTAGAATGCATTGCACAGCTGACTATGAGTTACAGCAAGTTATCTCCCTTATATGCAGGTTGTAGCATGCATTGTACAAGCTGATGACAACCTTCTGATATAACTCTTTTCGTCTTGATCCAACACTTCCATTCCTTCCCAATTTGGTCCTTAATGATTTTAACCCTTCCATGATGGTTCGAAAATACTCGACATCATTAAAATTGGTTCTCATACTTTTCAAACACTTGACATAAGGCTTCCTTTCGTTCTTGAAAGTGCATATTAGTACAAACCCTTTCAATTTTGGTGATTTCACCTCCAAAATATCTGAGCACACTCTCCAATGGCCTCTACTCACATTTTTACCTATAATGACCATACTTACACAAAAATGAAGTCGAACCCCCCTCATATGCTAAATATTTCTCAAGTAAGAGGGCTCAGAATAGTATGCACAAATAACTCATCAAATTCCCCCAAACTTAAGCACTTGATCGTCCCAAGCAAGTCTCCACCATAATACACAAAAACCAAAGAAATAACAAGGAAAACATAACACATTGAAGAGCTTGCCATGCCTCTAACTCATAACCTTCACAACTGTATCAAAGCATTCCCACCAAAAGATAGCTTATCCAATGCTCGGCCAAAGAAAATTCAAAGTTAACGCCACCATAATCATCACACACATCTGCTTGGTCATTCCTATCCTTTGTTGTTAAGTATATCGTTTTCCCCTCGTGAGATGAACACAACCCCTAGAATTTAATTCTTTTTCACTCACCCCTTCTTTTTTTCCCCTCCTCATTTGGGTATTCTAAGGGCTTTATTTCTTATCTTATACCTATGTTTAGTTAGGTCTTACCATTGAGCACACCAGCTTGGTCAGTGAAGATTCTCCCAATTTTTAAGTGCCCCAACCTTCCTAACATCCACTTGGCAGTCAAACCAACTAACAATCTACATCCTTGAAATTTAGAATTGTGGTCTTTCTCTTACTTCCACTAAACAATTTTTTTCTTACTTCTTTCTTACTCACACTCTCTATCATCTTGCTTCTTTTTTTCCCTTTTTTTTCATTCTCCAGTTTCCCTCGTCTCATATGCCTTTTGTGCAATCCATCTTTCCACTGGGCTTTCTAAATGACCCCCGTAGTGAGCTTTGGGCCGATGACCCCTGGTTTAGTTGACCCAGGGCACGAGGTTTAAAGAGACCTCTAAGGACTTAATTGCTCAAGTTATATAGGCTTTGAAGAGTGATAAAGATACATCAAAAGCTTTTTCTCCTTCTTCTTCCAAATTTTTTTCACTGAAACTTTCTATGCAAGATTTTGATAGGGATGAGACGTACTTCATAATTCTTTACCTTTTTCTTTCAAGAGTCTGGTCATATATTCAAACCCTATGAATCCTTATGCCATGACTTTTGTTACTGTGGCTGTTGAGATAATCGATGAAGCGATAGACATGTTTTAACTGTGTTTATTCCATTCATGACTCTAATTACTATTGCGTGCTTATTTTCTATTGTGATCTTTATTTGCTCCTTTCTGAGCCTGATCAACTCGTAATTGTGTTTGTGACTTCTTGAGGAGACCAAGAGGTAAATCACCAATTTAGCACTTCAGTAGAAAAAACAAATTGCATAAAAGATAGAGATATACTTTTATGGTTTTTGCAAT
>CAVNYN010244192.1:0-11125 GCA_963692815.1 Nyctanthes arbor-tristis | reverse complement strand
CCCATGCTATAACTTATTCAATGATCCTGGGATAGAGAAGATTAGTGTGGTGTTTGCTTTTAATTGGAATTTCGGTATGAGTCTACCGGGGTTCATTGTGGATCCACTTAATTGAATTTATATGAATCTGGCGCGCACCACGGGTAGTAGTTTAACTAGTGACAGGGCCCTTTTGTGCATTGAAAAGCTTTGTACATACAATGGTTTTTCTTGGAAATGAGTTTTGCAAACGAAAGGTGAATCAAAAGATTGTGTTATTCACTGAGTACTTCGTACTCACTTCCCTTTTATTACAATTTTTGTAGATAATTAGAGCTATAACAATTGAAAATCAAGGTAAGTTGGGAGTCGAATAGTGCTCGCGAACGGGAGTAGATTTGTGTATGTGGTGTAAACTTGTCCTTGAAACTACCACAAATTTAATACTTTTATGTCCACCTCTATAATATATATGTTTTTACATCTTATAACATATAAGACAATAGAGAGATATAATCTTTATATTTATTTGAATTCTACTTTTCATTGTAAAGTTTTCTAATGATTTGGCGCACCTTGGTAATCAATGAAATATATCTATCAATACAACTTCTTGTGTTTTATATATTTTCTTGAAAAATCTAGCTTTAATGCTTCTTTAAAAGATTGACGATTTGTTAACTTATGTAATTAGCTTTGTCTATTAAATTGTGTAAGAAAAAATAAATTGGATTATTCTGCACGTTCCGTCCCCGCTTTTTGAATTAAAGCTTCCACTACATAATTTGTAAATTAACATAAGATATTCGGAAATATTATAAAATTAGCGGGGGTGTGACAAGAATGGTATCAGAGCAACGTTCTAGGGGCACGACATGCATAATCTACTCCGCGCAAGGCATCGACCAACTGGCTTGCAAGTAAGTTACTGCTTACCATGTTTGTAAATAATTGTGCATCTTTTGATAAAATCAATTCCCATTGGATACATGGTAAAATGAAGTAAATCACTCTCTTTTGTAGAAGCCAAGTAACGCGAAAGCCCGTGGTATATTAATATAGATTGAATATTTCGTTGAAACATTGGGAATGTTTGATCTTGAAATAATACTCAAGAAGAAAATGAGGAAAAAAAATTGATATCTTTTATCTTAGTTCCAAATATTAGGTTAACTTTAAAAGATATCATATGACTTTTGTTTACACTTGAGGGTGTTTTGGAGCTGAGATTGAAAAAAAAAATTTACCTATTCGGCCGCACGGATCGGCCATGCAGTCGCATGGCACTCTGCGGACAACCGCGGAAATGCATTCCGCGGCAACAGAAAATTTTCAAATGATTGTATGCGCCACACAGATGAATCATGTGGCCACACGAGCCTATAGCGGTGGAGACCCAGATTTTTTGAAAAAAATATTTGCAGCTAGGTCCCTGAGCTTTTTAAGTTCATCTAGATTGGTCCAAAGTCATAGATTTTTTATAGAAAATTGCAATTGGGTTTCCAAATTTCTTGATTTCTTATATATTGATCCAAAAGGACTTATTTTATGTTTCCTTGAGCTACAAACTTTAATTCTTTTACATAATTGCCAGTTATTTTAATTAAAGAATTTCTTTTGGCCATTTTGCATTCAAATTTTACCGAATTTCAATATTCGTCTTGCTTAAACTTAATTTTGAATTTGTGCACTAATCTTGCTATTGACTCTTGAAACTTTTGGTCATTCTACATCCAAACTTAGCCCGGTTTTTAATATTTTCTTATTCAAACTTGACTTTTTAATTTTGTGCCAATTCCGTTATTGATTCCTGAAATTTTAGCCTTTGACTATGTTATGGAACCGCCAGTATATGCATCAAACCTTGTCATTGAATATAATTATTGAAATTTTTTTTTTTCATTTTTGATCAACTTGCTAAAGTACAATTTTGGATAGATGAAGAAACTGATGAATGTCTTATTTTATGAACAATATAAGATTGCTTATTGATGTATACTCAAAAGATTTAACAAAAGCGATTGGTTAAGAAAATTGATCATCTATGGTGTCAAATTTTGAGTCCTAAGTTAAACTTATTGACAACTAACATTGGACTAATTGATTGTAATGAGCTGGTGGACTTAAATAAAGTATTCCTAAAAGCATTGACACCCACCAAATTTAATCATAAACAATGATGAATTTTAATCCCTTGATCGGATATTTGGAAATTAAATAGATAACAGACATATATGTCAAGGACGAGGCAAGTGGCTTGAAATCAGTCTTCAATTTTTGAATTTTGTCTTGACCTATAATTTTTATTACTAAAAGGCAATGTATAAACATGCCTAAACTTT
Organism: Nyctanthes arbor-tristis; assembly: GCA_963692815.1. Classification (NCBI taxonomy): domain Eukaryota; kingdom Viridiplantae; phylum Streptophyta; class Magnoliopsida; order Lamiales; family Oleaceae; genus Nyctanthes; species Nyctanthes arbor-tristis. The sequence continues at coordinate 8,804 of CAVNYN010244192.1, read as the reverse complement.
GGAGCAGGAAAGGTTGTTCATTTTATTTGATCTATTGCCTCATTCGCTATTATGTCCCAATAAACAATTGCACACCGTTTCAATATATCTTGGAATGCTTGAGATTACTAATACTCTTCAAATCAAGAATTTGCTTTGCCAAACCTGAATGCTCATTGATTACTCCAAGGAACTATACAAATATGTCTACGTTTTGAAGCATGGAATATTGTTCTTTGAGTTAGCCATTGCCTCCTTTATTGTTGTGTTCTAACAAACCTTTGCATGTTATTTCAATATATCTTGAAACACTTTCTTTTTTAGACAATATTCCCAATGTTCTTTAAACCAAGAATTTACCTTACTGAATATGATTTCTTCTTGATACAATTTTGAACCCCCGAATTGTCAAGAAAAAGCTCTTGAAATAATATCTTTTCAGTTTTTGTCTAAGAAGACTATATCTGATCTATCTAGGCAAACTATTTGAGTCGCTTAAATGTTCTTTTGCTAGACCCAACACTTATTTATTGCCTGAAAATTTTATTTCCTTGAATATGGCACTTTTGCTTATAATTGATTGGCATTATTCCTTTTGCCCTATATATTCTTAATAAACCCATTGCGTTCTATTCGTCAATAATAATCTTATTGCTTTGTACTTGAACTTGAGGACATTTCTCTTTTGTTGGTACTAATAACCTTTAATTTTGAGACCTTAATTTTTGTTAACCCGTCACTTGATCCTAAACTTTGTTTTGTGTTATTCTCAAGAATAACTCAACCATGAAAATTCTCTTTGATAAGATGGGAACCCGTTAGCAAAGACTTTCCTTTGATATATCGACATCAGTTCTTTGAAAATTTGAAATTTATTTCTCCATTTATGCTTGTTCTCACCTATTATTGATTGTCCTTGATTGTCTATTCAGAATCTGGAAATCTCCTTTGGGCTTCTCTATCATTGTCTTTACTTGATTATATGCCTTCGTACAGTGCTTTTGTCCCATTTGATTAAGCTCATGAAATTGTTTGATCATTGCCTATGGATAATCGCTCTCCTTACAATTTTGAAAACATTATTTACTCGATAAAGGACTTTATGATTCCGTCTTTGGTCCCTTTCCACCTAGTTTAATTACTAGGGACATTAACTCTATTGCAATTCTTCATTACTTGTTAAACTTCCCTTGTACCAATGGCCCTATACCTTGATCGTTATTCAAAACACCTTTAATAAATAAGTTGATATTGCTACCTTGGAAAAAATTGAAACTTGGGGAGAATTTGTTTCTTCTCTCTGTTTCTTACTCGTACCTACTATTGCTCATCTTTGATTGCCTATTTGTCATCTTAGAAATTCCGCTTAGTCACTTATTGCTTTTATTGCCTTTGCTTTTCACTATGTAATTTCATTTAGTGCCTATTGTTACGATTTTGATCGAGCCATTGAGATTGTTTGGTTATGACCTATCAATAATAATTATCTTTATAATTTGGAAAACCTTACTTGTTTATCAATGAATTTATGCGAAATTAAATCGATTTTGTGTCAATGCACCCTACTTTATGTTTCTATTTGTGTTTCCCTCAATCTTATTTAATCTCATATGACGTCAACCCCTTGGTTATTTATTGATTGTTACTTTATTAACTCTTATTGTGCTAGCACCCCTCTATTTCATCAAACTTTGAAACCGATTGATTTTCCTTTCTTGCCTTGGTTAGACCTTGCAATTTAACTTGAAGCTCAAAATGAAATTTACGAAACAATTATAGAACATTAGCTCGAAAATTGGGAATGGACTTGAAATAGTTATGAAAAGCATAATATTCAAGGAATCAAATTTTATTAGTAAATGATCAACTGACAATCCAAACCCGTTCTGAATAAAATTTGCATAAAATTTCGGGTAATTGAAATTGTTAAAATTTTGAATAATTGCTCAACCCAATTTTTACTTATGGTATATTTGGGGTTAAGAAGGAATGATAAATTTGATTTTTGAACTTCGATATTGAAGATGATTGGAAAACTCCTGCATGAAAAAAGGAGTTAATAACTCAATCAACACGCATGTTCTTGACAATAAAAAGAAATTAGAGTACGCAGCGGAAGCCATTCTTTGAAGTGAGGATGATCCGATTGCGTACTATGCTTTTGAAAATAATTGCCACCATATTACTTGGCAAATTTCGATGACGAAATTTATTTAAGGGGGTAGATTGTAACATCCCGGAAATTTTTACAAATTAAGGTAAGCAACAAAATTGTTGTTTTGAAAGAATTACTTGAATATTATTGTAAAATTTCTTGCAGATTAAAATATTGTTATTCAATTGACGCTAAAGAAAGAATTTGGTTGATAATTGACATAAACTAAAGTGTAGTGACTTAATTGACATGAACTAAAGAGCCGGGACTTAATTGAAAGATAATGCAAGGGGCGCCACGTGTACGGCGCCACTTGTACACGCGACGTGATTGGCGGAACTAAAAAGTTATTAAAACTAACTAGGTTCTAACTATTATATAAAGGGCTCTTGGGTCTTCCAACTCCTAAATCATTCCCTTTGCTTTCCCAAACCCCAAAAATTCGTCCAACATGACCAAAGGAAGGAGAAAACCAAGAAAAACCTACCAAAACACCTATTTGTCCTTTGAAAAGTGTCTCTTACCATATATAGAAGGATTATATCTTGAAAAATAGCTTTAATTGAGGAACATCAAGGCTTTAAGGATTTTTTTCACGTAGATTATTCGAAGAATATTTGAGGTGAGTAACCTAATATTTTGATTCCTTTTCTACATGTATAAAGTTTTGGTAAGATAAGTGTGTATTTGATTAATGATTTTAATGAGACAAACATAGATTTTGATGCATTATTATTGAAAGAAAGATTGGTTTATTGCATTTGTATTAATAGTTAATGCTCTACCCGTTTTGAATTTCTTTGTGATTGTATGGCCTTGTTGTGTGGTCTTGGTCATTCTGAATTGTTTCCTGCACTATGACCTATTCAATGATCCCGGGATATAGAAGATTAGTGTGGTGTTTGCTTTGAATTGGAATTTCAGTATGGGTCTACCGGGGTTCATTGTAGATCCACTTAATTGAATTGATATGAATCTGGCGCGCACCACGAGTAATAGTTTAACTAGTTATAGGTTCATTTTGTGCATTGAAAAGCTTTGTACATGCAATGATTTTTCTTGGAAATGAGTTTTACAAACGAAAGGTAAATCAAAGGATTATGTTATTCGCTGAGTACTTCGTACTCACTTCCCCTTTATTACAATTTTCGTAGATAATTGGAGCTATAACAATTGAAAAGCAAGGCAAGCAAGGAGTTGGATCGTGCTCGCGAACAGGAGTAGAGTTGTGCATGTGGTGTAAACCTGTCCTTGAAACTACCACGAATTTAATACTTTTATGCACACCTCTATAATATATATGTTTTTACATCTTATAATACATAAGACAATAGAGAGATATAATCTTTATATTTATTTGAATTCTACTTTTCATTGTAAAAGTTTTCTAATGATTTGGCGTACCTTGGTAATCAATGAAATATATCTATCAATACAACTTCTTGTATTTTATATATTTTATTGAAAAACCTAGCTTTAATGTTTCTTTAAAAGATTGAAGATTGGTTAACTTATGTAATTAGCTTTGTCTATTAAACTCTGTAAGATAAGATAAATTGGATTGTTCTGCACGTTTCATCCTCGCTTTTTGGATCAAAGCTTCCGCTACATAATTTGTAAATTAACATAAGATATTCGGAAATATTGTAAAATTAGCGGAGGCGTGACACAATAGCATTACCTTTTTGTTGTCCTGCTATGCACCACTCTACTACTACACGCACGCACTCCCACGCCACCTATGAATGCAAATCTTCAATCCTCAATGCGATTGGCTGTGCCGGACCTAACATAAGTCTGGAGAGATGACAATCTCAATATCCACAATTTTTAGGAGCCCAAAATTTGAATTTTTTTTAATTGACAAATTAATAATAATGTATATTTTATTTTTTTAGCCCTCTTTATAGAATGGCAAGTTTCAAATCTTTATTACATTTTATCCTTTTTTTATTTTGATGAATTTGTGTCAACTTGTTGTTTTCAACTTATTTATTATCTAATTTTTCACATTTTTTTAGAATTAATTTTGTTGACAAGAAACTTCTTTTTTTGGGATTGTAACTGATTGAATGATGCAAGCGGTTGTTCAAAATAATATGTTAATGTAATGTTACAATCTTATACAGTATTTTAACTATGGAAAGTTATAAAATGTTTTTGATGAAAATTTATAGAAGTTTGTCATAACTTTTCTAGAGTTGTTACCAAATCTAGAAACTTATTTAATAATATTCTATAAAATCCATAAAGTTTATACGCTTAGATATTGATCTCTTCACGGAAACTGGAGAAGTTTCGGTGGCCTTGCGACAAGGAGCTCCGTTTATGATGCAAGGAGCTCCGTTTATGATGTACCCTATTAGATTGGAGAAGTTTCGGTGGCCTTGCAGCAAGAAGCTCCCGTTATAATGTACTTTATTAGCACGGAGTTTAACACTAAGAAGTTGCCTAGGGGCTTCGTTTTCAAGCCGACCAACAAGAAGATTTTCTATATTAATAGGCGATGAAAATAAAAATCTACCAGATGTTGATGTTGTACAAGATGTCAAATTCTACTCGTATAGCCCTAATTATCTATGCGTTAATTGCTTCATTTTCTTGATGATGGTTAATTAATCTTTAATTTCTATCATGGTCTCTCTCCTTATTTTATTTCATTTTATTTATTTTATTTTTTAGAAAAGGTATCTAATATGTATATTCAGAGCATTGAAATCATACAAAAGCAAGACAACAAGAAAAGAGAGTCCCTCATCCCAACTAGATGGATTAACAAAAGAAATAGATAATCTAGCTAAATCAAGCATAGAAACATTGGCTTCATGTTTCTCAAAAGTAATGGAGTATAACTCTTTTTGATGGAGAAGGAGCTTGCAATCTTGATTGATCGATCCAAAATCTGAAGCATCAGTACCTTTTCCTATAGATAGCGTCAACCACTTGTTTTGCATCAACCTCGAATGCTACTCTCTGGAATCCTATCAATCTAACCCATAAAATCGCCTCTTCGAGACCACATGCCTCGGCTTCTTTAACTAGAAAATTACTAGTTGTATATGATAGCAGATAAAACTATCATTTGCATCTCTAAGAATCATACCAAATCTAATCAAAACTTGTTGTTGAAAGATGTTTGTGTCAATGTTGCATTTGAGAATTCCGTCTGGGTTATTTCCAAACAACTTGAGCCACCTTTGCAATTCTGAACTCCTTGTGTGATTTAGCCGCCAACCAGTCATATGGTATAATGTAAGCCATTGAGACTATTTGCAGAGGAGAGACGTGATTTCCTCTACTTCCACACGTTCTAGATCAATAGCCATGCTTTTTGAATTTTCATATCATCTCCAGTAGCCAAGAGCTTGAATAACCAGTCCTATATAAATTGCACACCAGTAAAGCCAAATTGAGATTTGAAAATTGCCAACACTCTCTAGCGAGTGGGCATCGAGTAAAGATATGGATGGCATCTTCCTCATACTTCTCCACACAACACGCAAGAATTTTGGACTTGACCCTCTTTGATTCAACTTAGACCTGATATGAAGATAATTTCGAATAATTCATGGCATGTTGGTCGAGATTGTCTTCCTCACGTACATCATTTTGAATCGGATCTAATAGGCTGGAAGAATGACAAAGTTGAAATTCCTACATGTACCAAGAATTCTTGTTGTTTGATATAATTCCACCTTCAAAGTATCCATATTCTAGCCAATTAATTATTGACCGCAACCAATATCACTAATAAATATCTCCACTCGATTGCACATGGGGGTTCGAACCACCACCCTCCCAAATTTTCCCTATAAATGGCAACAAAGTGCTACCAGAAATGGTAGAAAAGAGGCAGCTAAAAAAGAGGAGAGTCTCCCTCTTTTGCTGTCAGAAATGGTTCTCGCAGAATGAGAGGAGACTCTCCCTATTTTTTTAATCCAAAAATGGTAGCTGCGGGTAGGGCTGGGCATCGGGTCAGTCGAGCCGCGTTAGGCCCGGACCTGAAACTGACCCGACTAAGAGTCGGGCCGGAGTTTTCCATCCCTAACAAGCTAGGGCTAGAAACTGACCCAACCCGACCCGAGTTAAAGTCGAGTTGGGTTGGTTCAGTTGTCGGGTTGGGCCATTAATTTTTTTAAATCTGGCCCAATTTGTGCCCAAATTAAAAACCATAAAATCTTGCAAAGTTGCAACCCTAAGTCATCAGCCGCCACTGCTTAGCCTCTTAGTGTTTTCTGCCATTGTTCAAGGGGCAAAAAATTCAAACTTTAGTTTTTATTGCTATTGTTTAAGGAGCAAACAATTTAAGGTTCAGGGGACGACTTGCCCCAAGTCAGTCCTCTCTCTCTCTCGAAACATTGGCCACCAGAGCAGTGGCAGAAACGAAGCAGCAACAACAGCTTAGCCAACGAAGCAGCAGTAGCAACAACGGCATGGCCAACAGAGCAGCGGCGGCAGTGACGTGGCAACGGAGCAGCGGTAGCAGCATGCGGCGGCAGAAGGGAAGGAATCTAGGGTTTCAGAGTGCGTCAAACCTAAATGTGATTCTGATTTTTGTTGTAAATTAAAGAATGTGTTATTTGAGTGGATGTTTGAGTTGAGTGTTCTTGGGATGTGAAGAATGTGTTATTTGATATTTTTATTGCTAGCCATTTCAAGAGAAAAGAAAAAAAGCATCACTGGACCAAAATGCGTTTTAAAGGGGTGAAAATTAAAAATAATTAAAAAAAGAGTTCCAACCCGGTTAAACCGAACAGGGCCAGTTCGGAACAGTTTTGACCGGGTTTGACCAGTTTGGCCGGGCCAAACTAAAAAATCGAACCGAACCGAACCGGTTCGGTTCGGCCGGCTGGAACCCGTGAACTAACTCGAAATTGAAACAAACTGGTCCAAACCTACGCCATGTCGGTCGGTTCGGTCCGGGTTACCAGGTTTTTTGCCCACCTCTAGCCGCAGGAGAGGGAGAGGAGAAGACTCCTCCCTTGTGCTTCCCTTTCGGCGGCAAAAATGGAGAGATCCCCTTTTTTGCTGCCGGAAATTAAAAGACATAACGGTAATTTTATCGAGAAGTTAATAGTAATATCGATGAAATATATCAAAAAGGACATTTTGTACAAATTTATATAAGGTTGAGGACCTAGTAGGTTGGTAAAAGGTTAGAGACCCAGTCAAAATTAAATGCAAAGTTCGGGACTAAATGTGAAATTAACCCGTATTTTATAGTTTAGTGGCAATCACGCTTGAACTAAGCCAATATTGACACAATTAACTTGAAAAAAAAAAAAAGGGGTACACAACTTCGCATAAACAAATGAAAAGTCATAGAAAAAAGGCGATTGCCTTGTCTTAATTACTCGTCCCCCACCTGCGCTTCAAGCAGTACCCAAGTCGGCAGCCCATCCGTTAACCAGGACAGTATCAAAAGGGGCCACCTGGGCCAAAAAAAAAAAAAAATCATTTTTTACCTTGTAAATTAAAAAAAAATAAAATTATACAAATAGTTTAGGGTGTACACTTTAGGACCAGTCCTTCAATGTCAGCTGGCTACGCCATTACCGTTACTTAACTGAGAAGAAACCAATGTTTCTTCTATATCTCAATTGCCTTTTCTAGACGGCAATGCATTCGATAATTTTGTTCACTCACTCACTGTGAGTAGAGTTGCACAATTACTTCTGATGTGGAGCACACATGGCAGATCGTGGCGCACGCATGACCATCATATGTGTTAGCTATGTGTGTACCACGTCAGAAGTTGGCGGTGTAACCCCGCTCACAGTGAGATCGCTCTTCCGATCTCTTCTGCACTGGGGGCCAATAATCAACTCCAACACGTTTCATAGTTAAATGTCAAGAGTTTCGGAATTATTGGTCTGTATAATCTACAAGTGTGTCGCAAGCAAATTCGACTTGACATTCAGTTTTTAAAAGTTTCAACATATCGTTGAGGGCTGAGGTGGGGTAGCCGCCCTTTTCCCTACTACCCTTTTTTCAAAAAAGTCTTTTTGAAACTCTTTCAAAAATTAAAAAAAAAAATTTAGTGATTCGGTTATGGGTGTCAAGTTTTGGCTACCCACCCTATCATCTTCTAGCTCCACTTTTACACCGACTGTCGTGTTATCTAAAATATGGTTAGTAATCAACTTGATGATAGTTTCAAACTAACAGCTGATAGCTAAATTACATTCAGCGTACTTCAAAAAAAAAAAACTCAAATGTTGCGGTTCTATATGGGAGGAATTTCTTCACAATAGAAAGGAGATGTGATGTGGGGTATAGGGCCATTCGTTCTTACATATTCCAGAACCAACCAGATTCTCCATGTGTGGTGAAATCGCCTATGTTCATTAACTATTTTTATTTTTTTGTTTTTTTGTTTTTTTGGTGGGGGTGATTCTGGGTGAGTCTGAGAAAACATATCTGGTTCCACCTTTAGAACCAGATATGGGGATGTGGTGCTGAATCAGCGCCACATCTGCATTAAGAGGACCATACGTAAAAAAAATGAATTTCAATTCCCTTTATGGAAAGTATGTGGGACCCACAAATTAAACCAAAAACCCAACCCATCTCTCTTCCTTTCTATTCCCTTCTCCGTCCAGTGGTCCGCCCCCCTTCTCTGTGCCTCTGCCCTTTGTGAAAATCCCAACTGTGAACCCTTACCGCCCAA
>CAVNYN010244190.1:0-55798 GCA_963692815.1 Nyctanthes arbor-tristis | reverse complement strand
ACAATACTCAAGCAACCAGAAAAAAAAAAAGAAAAAAAAAAAAAAATATATATATATATATATTGAATCAATTCATACAAAACCTAAAACTGTTAGAACGGATGCCATTTATTTCTATATATTTATAGACTTTAGTTCTCAGCATGCTCATACGTGCAAAACAGATCCATTCTCTATCAAATGCTTTCCACATCACAACATTCATAAATAGGAAGGAGCAAGAATTGTGCTCAAAGCCTATTCTTCCGTTTTGATACCATATACTGAACCATCTCATTTTGAAACTTCAGTTGTTTGAGTGCGACACGTTTACTTGTTTATCTAGTTTTCGGTTGTTAGTATAGTTGGCTTTTAATTCTAAATGGGGAGCCGGAGCAGATATAATCATATTCAAACAACTGCAATAGTAGATTAACTGACCTTGTCTGTGTCTACATCTTGAATAATGGCATTAATGATTTCTTCACTGGTAGTCTCAACCTCATCAGCTAATGCATCCCTCAGTTCTTCAATCTCTATATACCCACTTTGGTTTTTATCAAAGAACTCGAAAGCTTTGTGCAGATGGTCGTCATCACTGCCTATCTTCCGTAGGTGAACAGAAATTGCAACGAACTCTCCGCAATCAAGATATCCATCTTTATCCACATCGCCCTGTAAAGTTGATTACATAATATGTCATGCTATCAAAGAAAACAGACACATATTAAAGATAAGATTGTAACAGTGTGCAAGGAATTAATTAATACAAAAAAATTATTGCTTTTAAACTTATAAGTAAATTAACTTGGAAAATATATTTTTTATGCATAGCCTAACACGTGTAAGCCTAAAACGTAAGTTTCTAACCAAAGTACTTACTGCTTCCATAAGAACTTGAATATCTGCCTCTGGGATCTGATGACCGAGCTTGTGCAACCCAGCTCTCAATTCATTCAGGTCAATCTTCCCCTTGTTTCCTGTATCCATCAATTTGAACCCTTCTTTTATGCCTGCGACTTCATCCACTGATAAATGCTCGGCAATCACCTGCCGTTTGAAAAAGCAATTTAGTAATCATATACAACACTAAAAGAACGCCTTTAGCAACTGCCCATAGCAATTGCATAAAGGAAGGAAGCAAGAAAATGTGCATGTCTAATGTACAAAGCCAAGAAACATTACCCTCAGAGCTCTTTTCTTCAGCTTGTTCATCATGGAGAATTGCTTGAGCCTTGCCCGCACTGTTTCACCCAGAGACACGTTTGGAGCCTTCTTGGCATTCTGTAACCAAGGATGATCTGCATGCCAGCAGCAACATTTGTCAAGACTTCTATGTTGGACACAATGGATTAATAAAACTGGTCCTCGTGGGACTTTCAGCAAAATTTCCCATGAGTAAGCAAAATTTATCCTATGTCATATTGGTTACTTCATTTCAACTGGTTACTGAAATCAAAGTTATGGTTGATTATTAAACAGCTGACGAGGTCGTTTAGTTGGCATTTGCCAATTAACAAGATGGTAATACTGCTTTTTTATTACCGATCTGTTCGACGACATTATCTAAGAGCTAAAGCTATTAGAGAAAGGAATGCAACACAAGCCTCATGTGCAAGCCGGATTCATTTTCTAATAAAGGTCTAATATGTACACAATTTTCACAAACGGATGGCTGCAAGACTTGAATCCATGGATGTTTTATTATCTAGTACAAAATACTTCTCTTAATAAATGCTTAAGTAGTTTGAGCGAGAACATGATTCAATAATGTGCACATTGACCTCAAGTCAAACTAGCAAAGATGAATGGAATTGTCAAATTGTAACAAAGTTCCAGTACAGTCATCCACTGGAAACAAACATGAATTTCAGGGATTGACGTGGAAGTTTTGTTAAAAAGCCTTCAGTGAAATTTAGTAGAATAAACCCTTTGACTTAGACTTAACAAATTTAAAACAACTGAACATGGTACTTCATGGACAATTAAAAGGATAAATTCACAACATCATTTTTCCAAAGATAGTACATTACCTAGTACTTCTTGTGCTGTAAGTCGCTGCTTGGGGTCAGGGTTGAGCATCTTCTTTACAAGGTCCTTTGCATTATCAGAAACCTTAGGCCAAGGATCTCTTCTAAATTCTAGTTTGGAACGAATTATTGCTTGGGCAACTCCTTGTTCAGTCTCTGCATTCCATAATAAAAAAATTAACGAAGAGAATAAGAGACAAATGAAACAAGCATATACAATTCAATTTTGTGTCCCATGTTTGGGAATTGTTCCTCTGATGATTATAGTACCCACTACCATGTACTTCTTGGCATGCTAATCAGATTTTTATATGCAACCCGAAAATGAAAATTGTTTGCCAGTGGAAGAACAATCACCCCATGCTAGAACCAACGGATATTTTAATTGAACTACAGATGAGAATTGTGTACTCCTGCAACAAATCACCTTAGTTATCTCTAGAATAGATCCATCAGATCTTAACACTCTTCCCTTCTCCAAAAATTGGCCACTTTCAACCTCTATTCAGTACATGTTATATCAGTTATTCCATCATCCTCCATCGATGTAATTTGATTTCAAGTGTGCACACTAAAGAGCATGATTGGAAAGCTAATGAAATTTAGTTTTGCAACTTGCAAGTGTGAGCGCATCTAAAAAGAGACAGTTTTAAAACAAATTCTTTTGTGGGTTAAATAAATTACTTATTATATTATCGTTTACTAAATAAGAGTTGCTTTCAGAATAAGAACCTGTTTAAATAGAACTAAGAAAAGTAACTGACCTGCCCAAAAAGGTGGAAAGCCACACAGTAAGATGTAGAGAATTACACCAGCACTCCAAACATCCACTTCTGGACCATAATATCTTTTCAGCACTTCTGGAGCCATATAGTAAGGACTACCCACGATTTCATCAAATTTCTGGCCTATAAACATACAATTGGAAATTTGGATTAGCTAATACTTAAAAGGGTTGGCAATCAATATAGACCAATTATTAACAATAAATCCAAGCAGCATTAAGCTAACGATTATTTAAAAGCTTTACCGGGCTTGAAGAATACTGACAGCCCAAAGTCAATGGCCTTCAAGGGTGCTGTTTCTTTCTTATTTGCAAACAAGAAATTTTCAGGTTTAAGATCACGATGAATGACTCCATTCTTGTGACACACCTATAGAGGGAAGAAGAGAATTAGTTCACATTGAAGCCAGTGTAAATATGATTTTCATTAAGAGAAGCAACCGAGGGAGATTGACAAATATTTTAGGGGTTGCTTGGGCCATGGATAACAAATATAAAGAGAAAAGAGAGAAGTAAATCAGCATTGCCATTGCCAAGAAAAATCTCAAACTAGAAAAGAAAATTTCACTAATGGCCACAATCACTGGTTGTAGTGAGTTAGCATGTTGAAAATTTTGAATTCTTAAAATATTTCAGCTCCATAGGTTCTTCCACTGAAGAAAGTTTAAAAGAGGATTATGGCAATGGGTAAAAAAAGAGCATATTCGCTAAGCTAAAATGGTTCATTAACAAGTATTTTCAATTAGAAGTTCTGAAACTGAGTACTTTTTTGACAGATCAAAATTGGAAATCACTTATTTTGGCATAAACATGTACTTGGACAAACATGTTTGGAGACGGAATGTCACTTAGAGCATCCACATTGGTAGTGTTAAATTATGTTGTCAGTGAAGTTGTTAGTTAACAAATTCTATGTTAAGGAAGTTATTAAAAGAATCATTTTTTGTTAGTTGTTGACTTTATTGTTAACTTTAACAACAATTTTAACATTTTGTTAGAATTTAGTGCTTTTGAAAATTCTTTTTTTTATCTATTTAATAAATTTTGACCAATAACTTTTGACAAGAATGAGGCTCCCTTGGACTTGACACATCCAATGTGACACTTCAATAGTTGTTAAATTTAACTTTTACATATGGCATTTAAGAACTTCTTAAAATGCACTTTTTACTTATGTGGATAGTTAAATTTAATAACACCAATGTGGTTGCTCTTAACTTGTACTTCTTTTTAAGCTTAGCCACATTGGTCAATGTACTCCTTTAAATTCCAATACTCCAGTAGCATAATTCACAACGACCCAAGCATTTTCTACCTCAATAAAATCTAGTAATCTTGCAGCAACTAGTGCAAAAATGATTCAGTAATAGCCGCAAAAATACTATAAATGTCAAAACATGAAACATCAAATAACAGAAACAACACCAAAATTCAAGGTAATGAATCTTCACCTGAATAACTTCAACAATTGTCCGAGTAACAGCCGCAGCAGCCCTCTCGGTATAATGCCCTCTGGCAATAATACGATCAAACAATTCACCACCCTCGCATAATTCCATCACTATATGAACTGCATTATCATCCTCATAAGTATCCTTAATGCTAACAATGTTGGGATGTTTTGGCAAATGCTTCATGATCTCAACCTCTCTCCTAACATCTTCAATGTCAACACTAGTCCTTAGTTTCTTCTTTGAAATTGACTTACAAGCGTACACTTCACCACTAGATTTCTCAGTACATAAATATGTAACACCAAATTCACCCCGCCCCACCTCACGCCCCAACTCATAAAACTGCTCAATGTCATGGCCTGTTGGATTGTCCAAAACATAGAATTTGAATCTCCCTTCCGGTATAGTTATATTATCCCCATGAACTGAAAAGGGATTTGGCTTATTCTTCTTCTCATCGGACGTTTTTGGCGCCGCACAACAATTTCCCATAACTCAAAGCTTCAAAAATTTATCTAAAAATGGCTCTAGATTTCAGAAAAAAAAAAAGACCAAATTAAACCAAAAACCCGAACTGTCTCCTCTTTTGGATCTTTCTGCCACTTAGGAGTCTTCTTAAACAACAAATAGAAGTCAAACAGACAGTAAAATTCCGATCCTTCTCACAGAACACTACAAAAACCGAAAATCAAAATATGGGTAATCTCCAACACTTAACAAGCTTCAAAACCCAACTTGGAAATCCCAGATCTCTCAAAATTCAACAGAAATCCAGGCTTTCAGGTAAGAGGGACGGAGATGCCAAGAAAACCAATGTTTTCAAGAAAAATGGTGACAAGGCGATGGTATGAATGTTGAGAAAAATGTGAGACCATAGAGAAAAATCTCCGATACCAAGAAATGTTGGAAAATCAGGAGGGGTTTATTGATATAAGAAACCGGGAATTTAGCATCATTTAAGAGAGAGTCAAAGAAATTTCATGTGACCTTCCTACCACATTGGTATTTCCACCTTCCTTACTTGCTTTTTGTTTCCGTTTCTAACTGTTGACTAGAGAAAAATAAAATTTTTTTTTTCTTGTTTAAATTTAAGCAGTTTTCCAAAATTGCCCAATAAAGATTTTGACAATTATCATAAGGTTTAAATATAAGGTTTAAATTTATAATCAAAATAATAATTATCAAAGTTTCATCTTCTGCTTCATTTTTTTTTCTTTTTTTACACCAAGCAATTATCAAAATAAATCTTAAAGAATACACATTTAAAGTATGAGGCACTTGACAGTATATAAGTAGGTATTGTAAACAATGTCTCACTGTGGACAATGGCGGAACCAGGAGTCGTTATAGGACTGAGTCGAAAGGATGAGTCGTATATTACGCATCGCTAAATTACCTTGATATATAAATTTTTTTTTTTAAAAAACAAACTATAATGGAAAATTTTCCAATTTAGGGGGGCGGGGCCCGGCATGACCCCCCTTTAGCTCCGCCATTGACTGTGAATATATTCAATAGATTGAGTGAAAATTTTCCCTTTTTTTTTTTTTGGGGATACCAAGCGGAGAAAGAGAAAGGGTAAATGTGGTTCAAACTTGTTACCTCTCATCAGAAACATGATCATCTAACTACCCCTACACTTATTTAAACCACAAATAAAAATTTTTCTTTTATAATCTCTAGATGCCTCTTACGTCCCAACCGTTTGAGGCAAAAATCTGCTGCCGATGTCTCAAATGTTGCTGAAACGGCAGCTTAAAACAGGCCCCGACGGCTTGTCTTGACCCACGGGACGTCCCAGAATTTTGCTAAGTGTAGGGGCCGAATTTGTGGAGGTTCTTAGCCGTAAATCACTGACGGATATGCATCTGGCCTTGCAAGTTGCTAGAAATGGCAGGCCGTCCAGCTGGCCGTGCAAGTTGGCAAGTGGCCTGGCCAAAACGACGGCTGGACTGTGATTGGCCGAAATAGCTGCTGGGCAGGTGCAAGGCTGCTGGGCCGAAAAGCAGTTGGCAGGAGACTGGCAAGGTGGGCTGAAAAGTACAAGAAAGGTTGGCAAGCTAGTGGGCGGGGCCCGGCCGAAATCTAAACCAATCTTGGCCCTTGAACGGAATTGATCTCGACTCTTGATCTTGTACATTTTTACCTATAAATAGGGGATGTATCCCATTGTAAATCCATAAGTGAGTTCCAAGAGATCTTAGAGTGATACACTATAGAGAGAGTGAGAACTGTTCTTGTAAACGGCATTGTAACGTTATTGTTTACGTTCTTGTGGCAATAAACGTCCTTAGCATTCTCCAAGTTCGGTTGCCTTATTTTTCTTCAATCTTCTGCTATATTTCCATAAGTGTTGCTGCCCTTTTAACCTCATCGGTTAAGGGGACGAGTGGGACGACGGTGTAGGCTGACTTAGCGCCGTTTCTGCACGAGGCAGAACGCTAAGGCCGCACGGGTACCGGTTTTCGTTTGTGAAACTAAACTACCCCGTGACATGCCGCTATATATCTAGTTAGATTATCCTACTAGAAACATATATAGTAAGATATTATTAGGCAACTCACATGGTGTCGTCCCACCTTGTAACAACATACATGTGGGTAGATCAATAATTTATAGCAATGTGTGTATCTGATGAGATAATTCTACTATACATATGATAGAAGGATTTTTTATCCGGAGACGCCAGATGTCACTGTTATAGAGACGTCGGGTGCATATAGCGAACACTCCCCTCTATTAATTTATATGACTACACATGTGGGTGTATGAAATTAGTGGAGAGAATTGTGCCACATACACATATAGAAAATACTTGGTATCTCTGGTTCAAAATTGATGAGGGGAAATCATTTTTCTTATTTGTGAAACTTTTGAAATTTGACTTGTGTTATTTGAACAAAAAATTGTACAAAAATTTAAATAAAACTGATAAATTGTAGAATTCTATTTTTCAACAAATCATATCACATTTACTTCAATAGTAATCATCACATGAGTCACGTATCCTTTTTGTCACAATTTTTGTCTCTTTATTTACCCAAATAGAATTATTCTTGAAATTTATATGCAAAATTTATCCTATAGTTTTAACCCCAAAAAAATCGATTTACTTTATGTCTTCTCAAATTTTCATAATTGAGATCGAACATTACGATTACGCTTGGCTTGTTATTATTCATTTTATTTTATTTATATTATAGTACTTATGTTTATATAAAATTGTTAAAATTTTGGGGTCCAGGTAAATAAATTAAAAATAAAAAATAAAATAAAATTCAGAAGGCACTGGGGATAAAAATGTGATTTCAGTCTTCATTTTACTCATCTTGTGTAAGTCAAAACGCCGCGTGGAGGAGTCCTATTGGTCCCTAATGTCCACATTTGTGAGCTTCTAGAAGCCGGCCAATGAAGGGAGTTGGCCGAATAATGCCCCCAGTTTTTGCTATTATTGCGAAATAAACAACGATTTAGTCTCTTGAATAGTCAACCCTTTGATTCGGTCGAGGTTTATATTGTCATTACAGAAGATAAGCGGCGGCGTGCCGGTTTGACTCCGATCCGTTCGGACTTCGCCGAAAGGGTGCCCAACTAATTAATATATCTCATTTTAAGGACAAGATTATTTTAAAGTATAAAGAATAATAATTGATGATTACAACATGACTAATTTTAGTAAGTTTTAAAATTTAAGTTGTTAGCAGACTCAAAATGTTTTTAGTATTCAATACTGCGTTTATCACTGAGTAAAGTCATGTTTATTTCAAATTTTTAATACCCCACTCCAAACTAAAAATTAGAACAATGTCAAGAGTATAAATATATAATAATTAATTTATCAATAATTCTATGAAGATATGTTTCACTGATATATGAAATAGTGATATGCTTAGTTGGTCATCCTCTATAAAATGACCTAAGTGTCATACAATCATATAACGTGTATCGAGAGACACTATATGATTGTGATCTCTCATATGGTGTGTCCTAATGTACGTCATACAGCTGTATGACACTATATGATATCATATATATATATAATTAGAATATGACTCAAATCCACCAGTTACATATAAACAACTAATTCATGATTACTAATTAACTTTTCTCACTTATTCATATTAGAAACACATCTATCTAAAATTACTTATATTTTACTGAATTCTCGTGGATTTTGTGAAGTTCCTGTTTAGTTAATTCACAAAATTCACAAGTCCATTGAACTCTGTAGTACTACTACTAAGGTTTGTAGGCCGAGTATGTTTTGACTTTGAAATTTGGTCAAGGTTAGAATTTCATGAATCAAGACTAGGTCACCTAGATATTTATACTGGAAAGATTAGAACCTGGCTACAGATCGATTATATTTATTTGGAAAAAAAAATGTGTTTACACTGTATAGTTGTACACTATTACGGCCCCGCGTGAGCAAATGAATTGGTCGACTTTATGTAGCCATCGGGTCAAACCTGGCGGGTGGGTCGACAAACATTATCAACGTAGAATTCTTTAGGGCTAGAAATTTGTTTGCTCACATGTCCCGATTAAAATTATTTTTTTTATTTTCATTATGCAAAAATTTAAAACTAATTTTTTTAATACTTTGCTTATAACCTCTTTCCTCTCTTTATTTACTTATTTATTTTTTTGGGTTAAAGGAACTTATAACTCAAACTTTTTTATTAAGTAGAAAGCGGGTTTTTGTAATGTTTGCAAAGGAATTGTCAAAAATGTTATTTTTGATAAATAAAAGATGTCAGCTTTAACCAATTTGTAGCCCAAACCAACACAAGGGTGTCGCATCGTTTTGCATACGCCTAATGGGTTTATTTCGCCAAATATACATATGATAGGAGATTATTAGACAAATCACATAGAGTTATCCCAAGCGCGACAACTCACATGGGGGTTGTCCAATAATTTCACGCCGCACGTGTATCTAAAGGGATAATCCCACCAAAGGTATGACGAGATATCATTTTTGTCATTTTGCTACCACATTCACCCACACTATACCTCACCACACTTGAAAACCATAATTTCTGCGGCCTGATGGCGCCAATTGTGTCGCATCTCTTCTTCTAAGGAAGCACTGCAAACCCTTGGTAAAGGAGGCACACTGCCTCATTAGCATCACAACCTCCAATCCAAAATGACATTTGAACACATATTATTAAAGTAGACTTGTCACTTGAAGGAAATAGTGGTTGATAAGACTAGTATTGATCTAACAAGATACTTCTTACGGAGAGATTAACTCGCGGTTCGGCTATAGAAATAAATCGGGCTCTTAATTTAGAGCCAGACCACCAATTACAAAGGCCCCCTGTATTTGGTGGTCGGGCTCCGTCTATAGAAAATTTAGATTAACTCGTCCTCTAGAGCCTCAACTATTTCAAATTGTTGACTTTGCACTCATGTCTCTTGGCAAGTCTCCCAGGTTGAATTGAGTCAAGGTCATAACTTGCACTCCATGTCACCCGAGAGAGAGAGAGAGAGAGAGAGAGAGAGAGAGAGAGAGAGAGAGAGAGATGGAGCCTAGAGTTCACATGTAATCAACATAGGTGGCATTAACGATGGCATCAACTCAATCCTTGTACCAAAGCTCATTGCTTGAATCATGCTCTTTGAACAAATGGAAACACAAAAATGTAAACAAAAGGAATGTTAACAAAAGAGGTTCTAAATTACCTTAACATGTGAAAGTTCAAAATTACCTTAACATCCCTTCACATTATTTCCTTCCACAGAGAGAGAGAGAGAGAGAGAGAATTTTTTGCAGATTTTGTGACTGAATAAGGTGAATTTTTTTTGTAGATTGTCAACATTTTTGTCAACCTTCTAAACAAAATAGAATAATCCCTGCGGTTCCTCCTAACCCATCACTGTAATAACTCAACTCAAAGAGAATATACTTCCCACACAGTGAAGTGAGTGAACTCAATTGATAATTTTAATGCAGAAATAGAAAGACATTTACACGGTAAAAGAATGTCTGCTTCTGGTCCTTTCAAGGTTGTAATGAACATAAACATGAATATCTCCCCCAAGTAAAGAAAATACTCATTTGCCTACATAATAAGGTCAAACAATCAAGAATCCCTTTCAGATTGTTCATTCGTATGCTGCTATAATCATGTAAACTGGGCCAGAAAATTGATTGCCCAAGTTGTACCTAAATATGAAAGTTTCTGAAGCTCTCTTTTATCTATATCCTAAGCTGTAGTCCTTCAGGTAGGATGCCAAATAGTACTAAGGAAGCAAGGTGTACTGTATTGCTAGTTGCATTACTGTTCCTCAAATGCGATTTTGTAAGTAAGAAGCCAGAACGTCCTCGGGGCTCATCAAGGATTAATAATCTTCACCGTGCCTTCTTTGCCATCTTTGGGTTTTTGCAGATTCGGATACTCTGGGGAGTAATTTCAACCAGCTCATCTTCTTGAATGTACTCTATGCAGTCGTCCAGACTGTAGTCCAGTGGAGTATCAAGAACCACTACGGGTGCCAACAAGAAAATTGGTCAAGTTCAATGAGAAAAACTTATGGACAAGAAGACAAAAGCACAAACAACCATTTGATTGCTATTTGGATTTTACTTTCTCATTGTCCACCAGCCACCGGGTTAGTCTTTGTCAAGAGGACTTAAAGCAAACATAATCATTTGTTTATTCTCAAACATAAGAAAACGTTAGAATTCACAAGAACATCACTCTCCGACCTTCTAACTGAGGTTATACTCGATGGTGGATAAGATAAGAAAAGCACAAGCTAGATCCGCTTAAGCGAGTAAACAATCTTCAACAATGTAATTAGGCAGTTCCTCACCAGTTTGTTCTTTATTGGACCGGATATTTGTAGCTGCTTTTTTCTTGCAAACGTTCAGGGACAAGTCACCGGGACGCTGGTGAATTCCGACTATTTGACCCTTATAAACATCAACTCCAGGGCCAACAAACATCTGTCCTCTTTCTTGTGAACTTGCGAGAGCATAAGATGTAGTGGTTCCATCCTCAAAAGCAACCTTAAAAGATTTACAACCATTAAGACCATTGGAAAATGTCATGGAAAGTGGAAACCTCAGAAAAATGTATCTCGGATCAGAAAGTACCAGTGAACCTAGGTCGCGGGTACTTATATCACCAGCCCATGGTTCATAGCCATCAAATATTGTGTTAAGAACAGCTGTGCCTCGAGATGCTGTAAGAATGGAATTCCTCAATCCAAGAAGGCCCCTGGTTGGTATCTTATATTTCACCAGATTTGTTCCTTCTGACCTAATAGGAAAGTATGGCTAAGTTTTTATGCTATACTTCAAGGATAACAAAAGGCAAAATAATTGAAAAGCATAACTCGGGTAGTGTGAGTATATTTCACCATTCAAGTGCATATACATGCAAGAATAAAGATAAGATAATGTGACAAAAAAGTATTCAAGGTTTTATGTTGCTATTAAGTGTTTCTGTCACTTTAGAGTAGCGTCTAAAGTCAAAAAATAGAGATAAAAAATCAAGGTGAATCATCAAAAGGCATATATAGGAATACGATTTTAGTTCTGCTCATAACATGATTACAATGAACTTTGCAATGGCAATACATTAACGACAGAAGTATACAGGAATTTGCCGTCGTCGTTATTGGGAACTAAAATGTCATCCCCATTTCTTGCTCAGAAGGAAGGCACAAAAGTAAATTGCTGTTTCCAAAATTTGTCTCAACATATACAGTGGTGCCATCTGAAACTGTTACAGGTCTAGATTTTCCAATAATCAAATAGTTGATGGTAATAATGTATAATATTTAAAGAGTTGGTGGTCCAAAAAGTCATGGTTGGCACCTACGGAAATGAAGAAACAACAGAAAATATTTGGGGCTTAGGTACTGTACCTTAGCACTTCATTTATTTATTTTTATTTTTTTGGGGTTGGGGTTGGGGTTGGGGTTGGGGGGTGATTATTGATCACATTGATTACTGACGAACAATGGGAGTTGGCAAAGTTTTTGCACAACGTAAATATTGACAAAGAAATCAAAAGTGGAGAACAGATCCTTGTAATTACATAATCTAGAATGACTTAGTCATTTATTACATTTGCAGGATGAGAGGACAAACAATCCAAAAGAATTGATGATAACAGCTTGTGGATATGGAAGAAACTAGTACCCAGCTGGTATATCAATCTTATAAGAGAAAGCAATCACTTAGGAGCAGAATGGAGCTCACTTAGGTGTCTGATGATGCGGGTAAATCAATAATATAATTTACTCTTTTTGTCGGCCATTATGCCATAAAGTAGATTTTTCTTTTGCGAGGTATTGTCTATAAAATAAATTTCAAAAACAACTTCTACATACCCGATTCCTTGCATGTCCAACATCTGTCCACGCCTTTCTCCCAGAAGTTTTACTACAGCACCCATGTGTTCTTCAGGTACCTCAATGGTAGCAATCTGCGAATGACACCATAGTAGATCTTATTTTTATTATAGAGAAAATATATCCATAGAAATTGTAAAAAAATTCAAATATATATGTATCATCTCCTTTAAACTGAAGTGGATATCATTGTGATTTTTAGCGACAAATTCTCTTTCCATGATCTGTGCATTATAGTGTTTAGACAAGCTGCTTATGTCTTATAAAATGCCACCAATAATTGTTAGAACCTTAGTTCACACCTAATAATATACAATTTCAGCAGCAGCAAGTATGATCCGATGCACAGATGGAAAAGTTAAAAGAGTAGCAGAATCCTTCAGCGGAACGGGAAAAGAAATACAAGTAAAATCTAAAGCAGCTTTAGTCATAATTAATTTCAATTCTCCTGTTCTGATATCTATTTCATGTTTTTCCCTATGCTCAAACTCTATGCATATAATGTATTACACAGTTCCTAGTCAGTAATATCGTATATGAATGTTAAATTTTTTATATTTAAGGGCAGAATTATTAGTTTTCCAGAACGTGTGTAATTTCTATAAGACATATCTACAGGATTTGATAATATAAAGCTGCAAGCATCTACAGGAGATAAGCAGAAAAAATGTAGGCTACCTCATATGGTTCCAGCAACTTGTCATCCACCTTTTTATTGATCACCTTGGGTGGTCCAACCATGAATTCATATCCTTCCCTTCGCCTGGAAACATTCATTCCCATCAATGTATGTCAAGACAATAACACAGGTGTAGATGTAGGCTGAAACTCTTACATGTTTTCTATTAATATTGTGATATGCAGTGTACCGCGCCCGCTAACAATGAATAGATCGGAAGTTTCACCATCTTCAACTTTCATGGCCAAATTACGCTCAAGCTCACGGTACAGCCTATCACGTAGGTTTCGACCCGTAACATACTTTCCCTGAAAATCATGAGAATTTCTATCTCTTAGAGGTTGATCACAACTAGAAAATGATTTGTGACAGAAAACACAAATCTTCACACGCAATTCCACATTTCCACCAATAAACTAAGAAAATAATGGAGAGTAAACCAAAGGATCTTTAGCCATGCAGTAGAGAGGCAAAATTTTCTAGAAAAAATTGATTTCATTCAAGAAAATGAACAGCATTGTCCTGAGTATTCATTCTAGATTCTATGATTTATTAAGAAAAATGCCTTTTCTTGAAAGTTAAGGAAAATTGGCGCGCTTTCCTAAAAATATTATTTGAAATAGGGTCGACGGGATTTTTAAGGTATTAGAGGCATTCACATGAGTGAGAGAAGTAGCAACATGGGAGTACTCTGCGTAGCTGTAATTGGATGAAGTTGAAGGCAGTTCCTTCACTCTTCAATAATAGAATAAAAATGTAAAATTTAGTCTTTGAGAATAAAACTTCAACGTTGAGAGAAAAGAGAGTCTTATGCACTCAAAAATTAGAATCTGAATTGAGATTTAAATGCATTGGAAAAATAAGCATACCTCACGGCCGACAAATGGTGAAGTATTTATAGAGAAAGACATCCTCACAGTAGGCTCTTCCACCTTAATTGCAGGTAACGGCTTCCCAGATACTTTATCTGCAATGGTTTCCCCAATCTGGATTGGTGAAAGAAATTTCACACATTATCAAACATCAGAGTTTGAGTTCAAGATAGACCATGAATCACAAATAATCAGCAGAAGTTCCAAGCAATTGCTATGTCGTAGGAGAAGAATCCCTATGCTGTAGAGGCATATTCATATAAAAATGAGGAGTTCAAACTAGGGACAGAGTCTTTCAAGTATAACGATTCTGAGAAAATATAAATTGCAAGTTTGGAACATTACACCGACTTATACATGTACCGAATCTTACATGGCTTCTTAGTCCAACTGATCAGAGTATAATAAGGGACAATGTACATGTAATATAAATTTCAGCTTACCTGAATACCATCAATACCACAAACCGCACAAATATCCCCAGCTTCCACTGCTTCTACTGGAACTCTACTGAATTTTTCGTACACAAAAAGTTCGCTAACTCGAGCAAATCTGCATTCATCTTCCGGGGAACATACCTAAACATATAGAACACACATACTGAAATTCGAACTCTGTTTACTATAATTTTTAGAGGAAGTAGATTAATGACTCTCCAACATGGAATTTACAAAGACTATTCCATCCTCCAAAGCATAGATATACATTTATTAATTGAAGAAGCTTCTGAGTGGTGCAGATATCTACCTTCACATCCATTCCTTTGCGCAATGTCCCAGCATGTAAACGTCCAATAGCTATGCGCCCTTTATGTTCATCATATTCAATATTTGTAGCCTAAATAGTTTCAGACAGCAAGGAAGTGCACATGGCACATCCAACAAATGATCAAACCACAGTCCGAAAAATGAATCAGAGAAAAAAGGAGCTAAAACATTGATAAAAATGATAGCAACTAACAAGCATTTGAAGTGCTCCATCTTTCTCGATACGTGGTCCAGGTATGCATCTAACAATGGATTCAAAAAGAGGTCCAAGATCCTCAGCCAAATTTTCAGGCAAAAGCCCAGCCTTTCCCTTGATACCACTTGCATATATTACTTGAAAGTCACACTGCAAAAGAACCAAAAGCAAACAGAAGATTAGAATCTACATTAGAATTGCTGGTATTGGAGTATGGTAACACTGACCAACTAACATTCAAGTTCAACAGCTAAAATGAAGTGTTTTATAGCAGTGATAATTTTTTAGTTTACTATTCCGATAACAGAATACAATTTGAAATGGGAAAAAAGAGTTGCTCTAGTGAAAGTAGAGCCTTTTACATGAATATTTGAATCAAATGCAAGTTTAGGAAACAAGTTTAGGAAACATATCTTCAATGACAGAAAACAGATACATAAAATGCACAGGCAGTTTGATATAAGAGTGTAAGATGCATACAAGAATGAAGCATGTGATCAAGCCATTATCATATTTGAGATCTATAGGAACATCTCCAAAGTCAAGATGTGGAATACATACCTGTTCATCTGATGCATTTAGTTCAATAAAAAGTTCGAAGGTAGAATTAACAACATAGTCTGGACGAGCAGAAGGTCTATCAATCTTATTAACAACAACAACTACAGCATGGCCAAATTCAAGAGCCTTCTTCAAAACAAATCTTGTCTGCGGCATTGGACCCTCAACAGAATCTACCTGCAAATATTAGCCAAACTTCTTTGTCAGTGATGAGATTCAGATAAAGTAGGCAAAACTTCTTATGTTAAGAGAGGACAATTATAAAAAGGAAAAAAAAATAGCAGAAGGAGAAAGGTACTACCAATATTATGCTGGCTAAAAATCTGATAGAAAAAACATGAAGCCCAAAAAGATGGAAAAAAATAAGCATAAAATGCAAATGGAATTAATTAAAATGACAATAATGGGATGCCCAGGATCCATTTGTAGCACCTAAACACGAAATTCATCATATTCCAGTAAGGCAATTACCATACAAAAGTTCAAAATACTATGCTGGACCCCAATAACAAAAGAGATCAGAGACACGTGTGCAAATGAACTTTCAATCTGAAATAGCTAGGCGCTTAGAACACTTAAAGATAATTCGTGTTTTTCTTTCATTAACTCATTTACTAAATAAGGTGAGCATGAATGTTTTAGATGTTCTTCATTATGCATTCATGAATATAACAATCTACTCATATTCAAAACATATTTCAGAGCTAAAAATATGTGAATATTTCACAAAAACATTTTACAAATTTACATATTTTTTCTTTTAAGAAACAATCTCCTGCAGCATTAACAAGTTTTAGTGTTATTCTAATAAATTTGTGGTCCACCACATGACTTGATTTGCTCTTTATATTAACTATTCCAGTGGCATCATGCAAACAGAATTTAAGAGACATCTTAATCTTAAAACATTTCTCACAAGTCACAATCCAAGAGAGACAGCAGGTAGCTGGCTTGTGGTGAAAAATCCCACCTTGTTGAGTGAGCCACAGAAGAGTTGGTACCTATGTAAACTTGATACGCTAACATAATAACTAACAAACTTATCCTTGCCATTCTTTTAATTAATTCTTTTTGTTACTCCCTCCCTCCCTCCCTCCCTCTCTCTCTCCCTCCCTCCCTCTCCATTCATTTTTTTTCATGAGTACAAGGTTGGGATTGTCACTGGTAAGAGGGTTCCTTTACCAATACGAGAGGCTCTTTCTCTCTCTCTCTCTCTCTATACACACACATATATATATTTATATTGATATATTGAAGCAACAGCAAAGTTGAAAGATGGTATTATCTGTCTGACATCACGCAATAACAAGCGATGCCACATGAGAGCTAGAAAAGAAAGTACCACCAAAAGAACTCCTTCAACCATGTTTAGAATTCTCTCCACTTCACCTCCAAAGTCAGAATGGCCTGGAGTATCAATAATATTAATTTTTGTGTCATTGTATGTAATTGATGTGTTTTTGCTAAGTATTGTTATTCCCCTTTCACGCTCCAGATCATTTGAATCCATTATCCTCTCTTGTACAAATTGGTTGTCACGGAATACCTGCAAAGAAAATCACCGTTGAATTAATTTGTCTGTCGGCCAGACTGCCATAAGGAATAATAACTCTTGGCTGAATAACATTTTATGTACCACTACTGGCTACCATGATTCTTGGAGGAAAAGAGATGTCAATTTAAGTAGAATCCTAAATCTCACGGTTCACTAAACCAACACAAAACTCTAATCATTCTTTCGAACCAAGTCACATTTGTCAAAAAAAGTGTTGCACAGATACGTGGCAAGTATGATGGGTAAAATATGAGAATGGCATTTTGATTTCTCAAATGCAGTGGAAATAAGGTAAACAAAAAAATGTAGAAGTGATTTAGAGGGCAATTCTTATACTGCATTTTAAGTAATTGTCTTGAAGCACCAGAATGCCAGCATAGAATTGTACCACTAGCATTCATCAAACCAATATGGAAAGGTGTTAAACTACATCTGACAATAATATGAGTACCTAAAATTTTACCCGATAATGGGATTATAGAACAAACAAAAAAGAATTCACGATAAATTAGTAAACATGTGAAGCAAAACACTACGTCAAGAGGTCATTGACTACTGCTTATCAACTTAACTTAATTCCTTTTTTCCTCAGCTCAGTAGATTATTGATACTTGACAGAATTCATGAGTACACATATAAAATTCTCAAAAATTGTACACATATAAAATTCTCAAAAATGGTCTTATCTTAAAGCACATGCCGCCTTCTTTTTTCCTTGTTAGAGACTTAATCTCGGGAAGGAAAATAAACTAGCTGGAATTCCGAACACCTACTTTTGCTTGCTTCAACATTGAATCCACTAGTGTTGTCTTCCCATGATCTACATGAGCTACAATTGCTATATTCCGTATGTCATTTCTCCTCATTAGCTGGCCCTTTTTATCTGAGACATAGTTGAACAAAAGAAATTCAGAACCGAATCTCCAAATCAAACTGATCCCATTTATGAGTGTGCTCTAAGAAAGAGAGAACTTGAGTAAACATATGTTTGCAGATCACCAAGAAAAGAAAAATGGAAATTGCCAACTTTTACAAATGACACACATCAATATCTCACATTCCTCATCAAGATAGGAAAGAGAAACTCAAAATCCAATAGCAAAATCCTCAACACTGGAGCAAGAAAAATATTCCTATAATATGTTACGATTATAAACTCCAAAATGCAGCTAGATCTCGTACTAAAAATCCTCATCAGGCATCATTGTGTTATTAGTAATTGATGATCTGTCTAAAAGAAAAAAGTTCAACCTTTAACCTTTAAGAGGAGTAGCCCAAGTCATGATGCATTGGTTATCTATTTAATGTTTATTTGATATGGGAATTTAGCTTAATAGGTGCACCACGAAAAGTTGCAACAGGTTTATGTATCTAGAAGCACAATGCCAGAAGTATGTTCGGCAAAGTTTAGGGACCATAAAAGAAAGGAAGTAAAATTTATGGTTTCCAAAACACATTGAAAAATATTATGTTTTTCTTTTACTTTTAAGCTAAAAAGCTACCCCTCCGTCCCATAAAAATAGGCTTATTTCTTTTTTCACATAAATTAAGAAACTTTCTAATTAAACGTTATTGAAGATTAACAATTTTATACATTTTTCTAAAATACTCCTATTTATATCAACAACTAAGTTTGGGTTAATATAAATATGTACTAGATAATGGTGTTTTAGGAAAATGAAAAGTAGATATACTTTCAATAAAGCACGTGGGCTATAATTGAGGACAAACAAAAAAGGATAACGAGCCTATCTTTATGGGACGGAGGGAGTAACTTATTTTAAAAGTAAATCAGATTTTGGGATCTAAATTGACTTACTTTTAAGAATGGCCAGAGAAATCATATTTCCAACTTTAACCTTAAAACTTAAAAATTAGCCAGCATATTATTCTGTTTCATCAGCTAAGAGAATTCTACTGTGGCTGACGTTAAGAGTAGAACTGAATGAGCAATATAATGCACTCACTTACGAAATTACCAAAGCATATCATATCTCGTTGCCGCCACCACCACCATGAAGAGAAACAGCAAAAGAGCAGAAATAGATGGAAATGAATCAGGCAATCAATTGAACCATAAAAAGTACAAATTCTGAAGCAAAAGCAACACAAGTCCTTCTTAATCAAGAAAATATCCACAATGTTATGAACTAGAAACAACATAAGCAGTATACTGACTACAAAATACAAATAAAATAAGTACATATTCACAAAAAGTTGTAAAAGAATCAGTCTTTGTCACCTGTGTTGGCATCAATGGTCGGAGAGACAGAGCATCTCACAGAATTACGAAATTGGCTTCTCGAACTAGCTCTTCCGACCCGATTTTGGAACCAAAGATATGGTGCGCCCAAAGAATTCTCTTTTAAGCCAAGAGAAAGAAAAATTACTAACAGAGTTTCTCTTTGTCACTGCAATACTTCTAGAATAGTTAGGCAAAATTACACGTGGGTTTGAGTACGACCCAGTCGCCATCTCCATTGCTTCTGCTAAACTCTCACCGCGTGGAGGAGGGAGAGGAAGAGGGCAATGGAGGACGAGATGGGGTTACGTTTTGAAGTTAGAGGCTGTAATATGAAATGAAAATGCTCGTCGAGAACAAGAAGAGCTGAGGCTGCAGTTTTTCCGGATTTTATTTTGTGGGGTTGTTAATTTTCCCTTTCCTTTTCTTTTTCATTTTATTTTTAATAATTCTTCTTTTGGCCTAATAATTCGTGTGTGTATAAAATATATGGGAAAATATATTCTCACCACATTTTTTATTAATAATGTGTTTAACAACTCATTCAGATTATAATCTACCATACTGTATCATTTCATTGGTTTCACTTTTTTTTAAATAAAAGTCAAAAAGTAAAAGTCAAGCCGTAATTGTTGACTTTTTACACAAAACAACCAATAAAATGATGCTATGTCACAGATTATAATCTGGATACTTGCCAAACACTTTGTAAATGTATCACATTTTATTTGTGTTGAAGATCTTTAACTTTATTCTTTATGGCATTATGTCACTTTAATATGAGAAAACATATTGTTTTGTTTTTATATTTTTCACTATTTTACTTTTTAAAAATATTTAGTGTTTCTTTTAATGGAATATTTATAAAATAAACATCACTTTATACAAAATGTAGTAAATATTAAAGAAGTACATATAAAACTATAACATAAAAAAGTTAAGGACCTAAATATGAAAATTTGTGAAGTTAAAAGGTGTTAAATATAACTGATGTGATGTGTAGTTAGTAAAATTTATAGTAGGAATATAAACACCCCGAATACATATAAAATATACAATATATGGATTAATCTATATACACATGAATGTACACTCATATGCACTAAAAAAAAAAAAGAGACATATATAGATAAAATCATGCTTTTATTTTACTTCTATGTCTAAACTTATTTGTACAATCATCAATAGTATTACTATACACACACACACAAAAAAATACATTATTGGACAATCCACAAGTAATTTGTCCAATAATCCCTGTCACGTATACGTTTTATGGGATAATCATGTCAGACTTATGATATGACCCAATTGAATAAAATCTTGGGCTCGATCTCCAAAATCCTCCCAAGGTTCTCCCAATTGTATGTATATTTAAAAAAAATCTATATATACAAAAATCACTACTCTATAAAAGTCTGGCAATCGTAAAAAATATGGCCTAATTACCAAAAAGGCCCGTGAAATTACTTGCCGATCTATTTTGTTCTCAGCCACATAATCTTCACCCTCACTTCTCGATTGTTCTACTCTCTCTCTCTCTCTCTCTCTCTCTCTCTCTCTCTCTGAGCTGCCCTCACATCCAGGAGCTCTTGTGAAAGTCTTTCGTTTTAGCCAAAGATTCTTGATGCTGTTTTTCTTGCCTCTCTGGTCTCTTGAACTCCCTGTAAGATAAGGAAACATTGATTTTTGTAAGTTGTGAGTTAGTTTTTTATTCGTTAACCAACTTCATCCTTGTTGTTTGGTTTTTGATCTATTTTCCAATTTTTTGCGTTTTGTTGGTGGGTCAGATGGGGTGTTTGGACTTGACCGTGGTTGCTTCGTGGCGGTTCTAGAGGCAGAGACCATAGTGGGCCATGACCCATCCCTGTCTCGGGCCAATACCAGGTTAAAAAAAAAAAAGAGAAAATTACTGGAAACCTGCTTTTATTTTTACAATTTGAAAATTTAGGTGTGTTTTTTAATATTTAAAAAATCAGGTTTTTAATTTTACGCTTATCAATTGTAAGATGTGATAAATTATTATTTTTATTTTTATAATAATAATGATTTTTGTATTTTCCCTTTCTGACCAACTATAATAATTTACCTTATAAATCCTGTGGATAAACATGTTACCATATTCAATGGCAAGGTTTTATGATAATTTCAAAATTCAAAATTTTTTAAACTCCTAAATTATGTCTCTCACCCCGAATCAGAATACAATCATTAACTTATTAATTAATCTAATAGACAATTAGGATTTATCAATATTTTTGTGGCGCCATAAGCCATTCATTGAAAATCTCTGGTTTTGCTTTTTAATTTCTTGGTTTGCGTCTCCATTTCCTTAAGATACTGATGATTTCCATTTCCATAAGATACTGATGATTTTTTTTACACGCTATACATGGATCAAAAGATGGAATATTTTTTTCAGTCACACCTTGATTGAAAGAAAATGTTGCCTTTTTAGGTTTTGAAATTTCAAACGTGTACTGTCAATTCAATTTTATGATTTTAGGTATTGCTATATATAAAAGTGAAATGTACTAAATATTGATGGCAATCAACATTTCAAAATGTTCACTTGAATGGCACACGTTGTTACTGTGGATAAATATAATACTCTGTATAATGTATGCTCAAATCACAAGAATGACAAAGAGATAGATAAATAGTACTAAACAAAAAAATATCTTGAAATTAAAAGTTTTTACAAATCTAAAGAATATGAAGAACACAACAATTACAACCTCACTTTTTTTGAAAGCTTTGTTTCGTATTGGATTACTTACAGTTGTGACAATCTAGCACTGCATGCCATGGACATTTAGTGGTGGAAGATCAATATCAATGATATTATATTTAATCACAATTTCATATTTGAATACTTCTGCTTGCGTTATGAGAATTCATTATTCTCATTCCACCTTCCTCCATGTAGGAGAAATAATTTAACCAGCCTTATATCCATCTGAAAATTTTTGAAAAATATATGGAAGTTAGTAAATATGAAAATATATATTCATGAGACAAAGAACGTTACATTATTCAGTTCTCTAGTTATTAATAAGCAAGATGTGAAATATGAATTAAATCATACCCATATTAATATATTGACTAGAAGAAAAAATAGAACGTGAATTATACATTGCAATAGATTGGCGTCGAATATAAAAGTTTAGATATTAAATGTAGAATAAAAAATCTCATGGAAAACATTTATAGCTATAACAAGCATTCGTTAGAGTTTCAAAATTACATACTGTCAGTTGAAAAACAATTCCATGAGTCCTATTCTTACTCGTAGAAAATCATATTCCATCAACGTAAAACCAATAAAATCGATCTCTTTAGAGCCGAGATATGTCATCAAAAATGAAATCACGAGAATGGTCAAACAAATTATGCATAATACAAAAATATAGCGAGTTACAAAAAAGAAGGGAAAAAAAGGAAAATTGCCCGTATTAGTTGTTTACACCTTTGATCAAAAGTTCGATTTCTCTCCCTTGCAATCCACTTGTAATGTGTAATAAAAAAAAAAAAAAGAAATCCCCTTATAATGTCTCAAAAAAAGGGAAAATTGTGCATTATAATATTCAACACTATATATGACATCTAGTTTGTACCTGAAAAGCAGCCACACCAAAATCTGCATCTAGTTTGTGATGATATCTTTTTCCAATTTGATGAATTTGATGTTGATACTTGCATCTACGTTGTACCTTTTTATGGAGTTCTATCTCTATTTCTTGTCAATTTGGACTTTTCTCTAACGCAATTTTGTGATATGGAGAGTGGCAAGTTATGGATATGTGCTACTATTTAACCAAAAATGAGAGATTCTGTAAATATTTTTTGGTCATTTATATATATCAATTAGAATCTAATATAATATTTATTATTATTTCCATATATACGTAAATAAATATATATATATAGTTACGGGTTTGGGGTAATTATTGCATATAAAAACCTGATTTTGTATGTTATAGATTTTGCACCTGATTTTTGAATATAGGTAGTTTAAGAGCAAGATTAATGTTGGGGGAAAACTAAGGGAAAAAAAGATAAAGGGAAAAAATTAGAGAGAAAAAACATATTTTCAAATAATGTGTAGGGAAAAAAATTGAAGGGAAAATATATTAAATGATTTTGTTTATTTTTAAATTTTTTTTTACAAATAATTTTATCATTACTTTTTTATGATACAGTTGATATTCAATTTTTCATAAAATATTGTTTTTTAAAATTTATTATATATATATATATTTTAAAGGGATATAGTTGGGGGAGGTAAGAGAGGGCTAAATTTAGCCCATCTCTTACCTTTTTCGCCCTCAAAATGGCTTTTCCCCCCTATTTCTTCATATATTAATTGGTTTTTGTTGGGAAAAAACTTAAAATTGGGTTTTTTTCTCTCACATTAATTATGCTCTAACATTTGTAAATTCAAACACCTCCCAAAAAAAAAAAAAAATTTAAGCTTTCGGCTCGGCCAATTTGAAGTTGGGCTCTAGGGAATGACTTGCGCTCCGGGAGCAAGAAATTTCAGCCCAGGAAGAAACAAAAGCATCCGAACCAAAAAAAAATGGCAGAGAACGTTGTCAATTCCTCAGTTCTGCTCCCTAATTTCATTCCTCTCGACAGACAGTCGATGCTCTTTACCCTGTCATGATGCCATCATACTGAAATTGTCTTCCTACGACTAGAGGTAGGTGGTGAACGGCGGTCCGGCGACGGCTAGAGGTAGGTGGGACCGTCGCCGGGAAGGGCAGTGGCTGCTGGTTGGTTTTCCTCTTCTAGTCATCTTCTTTCTCTAATCTTCCAGGTAAATTCTTGCCCTAATTCCTAAATTGATTTTGCCCTAAATTAATCTTGAATATGAGCGGGAATTGTTTTATTTTCATGACAAAAATTGATTTTGCCCCAGCCTGTAAGTTATTGTGTTTCTATTATTCTATAAGATTGAGACTACTATTATTCTATAAAGACATTGAAAACATGCTTATTAGTTCAAACATGACTCATCTAATTTTAAGAAAATATCTCTATTTCTACTAGATGTTGGAAGACAGAAACTTCAGGCAAGGAAATCCTGTGGCTTTCTTTCAAAATTCATCATGATATAGCAACAAAATTTGCAATATTTAAAGCCCCGTAGGAACACAACTTCAGTGTGATGGCATCATAACTGAAAATATTGAAAAAATGATTATGTTTCATGTTAAGTAAGTATTGTCTGGTCGAATGATCATAGGGTAAGAAACCATCATGACTTGATATAATTTAAAATTTAAACTCTAGATAATGACATAAGGTAATTGTCTAATTGGTTTATGTTGGCTGAATTGAAGAAAAATTATGATTTAAGTAATTGTTGAAACTTGCTAACTTATTTAGTGTTATTGTCACCAAAAGTGCTTCTATCTTGCAGAAAATAATTGTTGAAACTTGAAACTCATGTAAATTTTAGATAGTGTGAAATGTGGATTATACTTTGTAGAAGGAAATTATGAGTTTTTGGATACAAAAAAGAAATTTTGCAAAATGGATTGTTATTGTTATTGTTTTTTAATGTTAGCAAGTGAATTATCTTATGGAAAATATATCACTCATGTAAACTCAAAATAGATATTGATTCTTATTGATGAATTTGCTAAAGGCAAAAATCGTCGCATTCAATTTACGTTTTAGCCTAATGTACTAGGTTTTGAGTTGTTGAACGCTATTTGTAATGCACTTTAGTTTTTCTAATGTCTTCAAAAATTAATATTTATATATAATTTTTTTTTTTTTTTGAGTTTTCGTTCCGGCTCCCCCTCACTCTTCTGTGTTGACTACGCAACTAGGTGGTTTGTGCTCTGGTTCGTGCTATTCCCTTTACCTGCAAAATACAATGTGTAGTATTAGAGTTTTGATTCCTTGTGTGCAACCTTTGTCTACTTGAACAAATTGCAAAAATATTCTGGCACTCCTAATCAGAAGCGGGCAGCTAACTGCTGGCTGTTAAATTTTATATATCTTCAGAAACTAGGATAAATCCATTGAGATTATAATTCTTTTTTCCATAAGCGAATGAATTACTCAGCGACCCTTTGATCTTGAATTGGAGCTATCTCTTGAATTAAAATATTTGAGCTAGATATGATATAACTGGAATTTTGAGTGAAGACTGAAGAGTTTGTTTGTTTACCACTCTATAAATCTTAGGTGGCCACTTTTATCTCCTGAATTGAATTGTAATGATATTACCATTTTTGTCCCTCTTTCTCTTGTAATTTTTACTAATCACAATAGAGCTTCTCACGTGTTTCATTGTAATGATTTCATCACCTGAAAGAATTACAAGTCAACCCTTTTCAGTTTGGTTGAAAGTTTTAAACTGATGCACAAGTTGCTCTTTCCTATTGATTCACATGTTTGATTGATTATATTTACTACATGGGATAAATTCTGGTGCTATGATTTTTTTTTTTAATTATGTTTTGCTATTAGAGTAATATGAATTACTATAATTGATTTATTACTTTTACAACATATATGATTTTGTGATTTACGGCATATGATTTATTTGGATTCTTCATATATCTTCTAATTTATTTATTACTTGTATAATAGTTGTGTTGCTAAAATGGTCAAGTTCTTTTTCTTTTTGTGGGATTCTTCTTTTGCATAGTTTCTGATTATATCTTTAAGGGCATGTAAACCTAGAAAAGATACGTTTCTTATTTGTTTTCATTGTTATTGTTATAAGTTTAAAAGGATTGAATATGAAAATTTGGTTGACTTTTTAGCTTCTGCATTTAATTTTGCTACTTAGATTTTTTCAGGAAACTATTTGAGGCTGGCGCCTCCCATCCTGCCTTGCTAAGTCCCATTTGTTGGCTTATGACAGGTTATGTCTAAAATTGACATATAAGATGTTTGACTGTTCATATTGTAGTTTCTGGACTTTCTATAACTAGCCTTAACTTTTTGTCTTATTTTGTTTTATTTTAGAGCTTGTTCTTGGGAGATTTATGAAAAGAGAATTAGATTTATAGGAGAATGTGTGGCAGAAATATAAAGAAAAATCATTGGAAAGTGTGAAAGTTTGTTTTTTGTGAATAATACGTCCAAGATATAGCCATATTGGTAATTGGTCTGATAAATATTTTGATTTAGATAAAGCTACCAACAACAAGCTCTTATGGACGTATTTTATGTTTTTGTTTGCAAGGGAATCTTTTCATTTTTAATTTTTTTTAATTATTATGGATCTTTTAAGATGGTGGATGATTTACGATCAGATTACATTATGAATGTTTCCAAGCACCTCAAGACACGTGTCTTGCCACGTAGAAGTAAAACATGTTGTAATGAATTAAGATTTGTACATCGGCTAATCATTTAATTCATTTCGTTTAATTAGCTTTCAGATTTTAATCGAAAGATATAGCTATAGGGTCCAATTTTTCTCCCGGGAATCCAAAATACCTGATCAATAAATGAAACTTCAATCGTGTTCAATCTTTTCATTTACGTGGCTTTATCTTGTGTTCTCTCGACAATAACATGAGCTGATTGCATGTGATGTTCTGTTTTCAACCACTAGGTTCTACTAGATCCATGCCAGACATTGGTAGGACAGAAGGCGTGAAAGGAGTCGGGTATATGAATCAATAAGAACTGAAAAAGTTTTTGTTGCGTCTCTTAAGTTATAACAAGAATTCCCCATTCCAAGAGTCAAGCATACTGAGTTCTAGGGGCTTGAGGATAATAAAACAATTGTCGAGGGGTATAAAAGCATGTGGATATGATCCTCCAATTAATACCAAGTATTCTGCCTCGGTACCCTTTGCTGCCATATGTATACACCATATGTATATTCCCACTTTAATTGTAATTGTAACTCAGCATCACTGCGAAGTTTTTGGGGGTTAATTTGAGATTCATGGGTCGGTTGCAGTTTTTTAAAATAATTTTTAGAATTGAAACTTGACAGAGGACTTGGTGTAAAACTCTCCCCGTGTTAACTCTATGTTCTTCCATCACCTACATCAGAAATTGCTTAGGGAGAGAAAAGCAGAAATTTAAGTCCAAAATAGAAATGTACAGGTCAATTTTTTTTTTTTTTTTTTCCATGGTTACTGTGGTTCATTTAGGCCTTGGCAATACTTGAGTCTAAGGTGAAAGAATATAAAAGGCAGAGAGAATGCATAATATTAGAGAAAGAAATGGGAGCGTTTGGTATCAATTCAGTTGGAATCACCTGATAACCTGCTGCTAGCAGTCCGTAATTCAGAAGGTACAACAAGCATTTTCATAAAAGCTTGGCCTTATGCTTTAACTTTCTTTAAGTACACAGTCCCTATAACCAATCCAACAAGACACTTTTCTAATCCAACAAGACGAGCTTACAGTACGTAATACTTGACATGAGTGGTGAGTGATGAACTGTAAAAAATGCTAGTTGATTATGTTCAAAATAATCCATGAATTACATAAAATATTTGAGTTCATAAGTGATTTAAATTGGGTAATTGCAGCTGTAGGAAACATCGATACAAGTGGCATTAGCATGCTTGAGGAGGTTAAAAAGATCGTTGAGAGAAGAGGGCTAAAGGTTCGTTTCTTTTTCTTGCACAAATTTCTGCTTTCAGCCAACTTCCTGTATCTTGGTAAAGTTAATGCTACATTATATGGACAAGTTTGGGATATCTTTCCTTTGGTTCAACTCTGCCGCAGGGAGGTCCTAGACTGCCAGTGTTGACTGAACCAAGTGTAGGTCTGTCAAAATGAAAAAAAAAAAAAGGTTGGGATGTTAATGTTTAGACAAGTTTTAAGTTACGATTTTATGCGAAAGTGGTTGTTTTGAACATTGCCACTGTTTCATATACTTGCGGCGGAATGAGGAAAGCAGTGATTTGTGAGGACTTGGAGATGGATTGGTTCATGAGGATTTTGAATTTAGTCTTGGTCTGTCAAATCTCATTTTTCAATTTTTTGTTATTAACTATCATGAAGTGGGCAATGAAATTGTTAATAAATCAATGTTTGAGAATATCAGAAATTTCACAGTGATTGTTAACTTGGCTGTGCAGTAATGACCATGGTATTTTGAATTGTGATTAAATTTCTCTATGGATCATTGAGAAATGAGAATTGTTGATTTCAGACATGTCCTGGATCCTATTCACATTGTTTGCTTTTGATTCTCTTATACATTTCATGAAAGTACCAATTCTCTTTTGGCATGTAATTTGCATATTCAGAAGTAACAAAATTTTTTGACATTTTCCAATTACAGATCCCACTAATATCGTATTAATCGAGTCTGAGGACCAGTTTAATGATTCGCTTAAGAAGGTGCAAGGTAGAACTGTGTCTATGGGTATTATTTATATGTATTGTTTTCTGTAATTAATTAATTGGCAATAGCCTATACTAGTAGATTTTGCATAAATTCACTGCTTATGGTGGTTGAATGTGGTCTCAGATGAATCACTGCCTGCTATATTTTACTTCACAGCAGTTTGGTGTGGGCCATGTAAGTTCAGTATCAAGTATTCTGTCTTTATATCCTAATGCTCTTCGGGACATAAAGTTGGACTTGATGATAAGCTCTCTCTATTTTCTTATGAGTTTACAGTACATTTTATCCTTTTCAGGGAGGTTGTTATCTCCTATCATTGGGCAGTTGAGTGAGAAATATCCTCATGTCACCACATATAAAGTTGATATAGATAAGGTAAAATTAACTCTCCCGCTTCAATGTTTTCTTTCCAAAGTCTTTGAGAAGCATTTCTGAGGATTCCGTGGGGGCCTTTGCTAACCTATAAACTGCTGAAAATATGCAGGAAGTGCTTGGAAATGCTTTAAGCAAGTTAAATATCCATTCCGTGGTTAACCTACTTTTGAATCCTCATATGTTTGAGTACATGTTATCTGCATGTTCAGGTTCACGTACTTTTGCAAGCTTATTTTAACACCCCCTTTTCATTTTTAGTATGTATTTTCACGTTTCGTTTTTTTTGTTTGTACGGAAATTTGCTTTCACAAGTTCATTAATTCCTTATTGATCATTTGTTTTTCTGCAATTCATTGTACTGTTAGGCTGCTTTTTATGAACTTTTTAAATAATTTCATTGTCCTGTGTTGAAGGTTACGTTTCTGCGTCTCATGGCTTGAGCCTTGTCTAGTGGAGGCAAAATATTTAAAAAGGAAAAAAATGAATACGGCCTGCACTTAATGGTTCCACTGAGGACAATATGCAAATAAATAAAAATTTCCTCCTGCTCTAATATTTTTACCTTTAAAATTAGGTGCTTCAAGATATGCCACGATGTAGCAGCACATGGGGATAAATTACGAAAATAGGCTGTCAGTTTGTTGAGATCTGATTTTGCATTGACCCAAAACAAACCCTTTTTGATTCAGGCCAAAATGGCTGCCAAATTTGATTGCCTTAGATTTTTGGATAGATAGAGTGATGGGTTAAATTGTACCAAAATTTTCATGAAAATAAGGCTTAGATTTGGTTGTTATATGGAGATTCTTTGAGAGAAGTTAACATATGTGGAAGAAGCGTGGTAATGAAGTATGAATCTTGTCAGAACATGGATGCAAATATAAAGAAGTGAAAATCTAAATTTATCACGAGGCTTACAAGTTTAGAGGAATGATAAATAATGATTGGAGTTTAAGAGTTTTGGTTGTACAGGGATGGTAAGCAAAGTTCAAAAGAAAACGAGGGAACTCATTAATTATGTTCTACTTTCATCTGGACTCGATGTATTGCTAACAAGACTTGTTTGATGCAGCCTACTCTGCACTTCTTTCACAATGGTAAAAAGGCCTCAGAAGTTATTGGTGCTGATGTTCAACGTTTGACAGATACCATGGAAGCACTCTACAAATGAATCCTGTGGTCCTCTCCAAACTGCATCTACATGTTTAGCCAGTACAAGCACGACACTTAACTCTAGCTTCTTGTAATTTCCATGTATTTCTCTTCTGGTTCAGATATGATATCGTCTGTTGGAAAAGATCTTGTTTGGTTCATTTTTTGTAAAACTCGTCTCACTCGACTTTATATAAAATCATCATTAACTGGGTTTATTTATTTGGAAACTTGCTCACTCGGCTCACATTGTTAGATACTACCATCCAAAGTTCCAAGTGCACGTATTGCACGATCTCAAAGAAGAAGATGATGATTGCACATGGAAAAGGGTAACCCCCCGTGCTATGCCTAGCCTTTTAGATTGGTGTCGTGTTTAATGCTGAAGCCTGGGGAATTCATAAAAGTTAGGTAATTACCGGACATATAATTAATAATAATATATTAAGTGGTACATCAATAATGTTGTAATAATGCAACAACCGTTGTTTGCGTGATACTGTTCTTAAATAAACTGGATGCGCTTGTTCTAATTACATTATCATTAGGTTCTTGATTGCATAATTGACCATCTGTCCAAAGCGTCCCTCCTTTTGCTTCATCAAGCTGACAACTTCTAAACAAACATATCCCCTTTAGATAAAAGCTAAGTTCTCCATTTTTCAACTCATTTTTTATGGTCGGTGGAGAAGGGAAAAAGCGTTTGTAGCAACTTCAAAGAATGAAGTGTCAATTTGGAGGTTGGAAGAATCATTGGCAATAGAGTTTATTGGTATGATTACACCTACCGCCAGTGGCTTTACCAAACAAACCAATGTTCTTTTAACTTTGATTATGTCGATGGCGCGATTTGATTTAATCGCATCATATATCTTTTTCTATATACATAGATTGTTACTGGCGTTCATCATATACGTCAACAAAAATAAACTGAACATTTAGTGTTAAAACAAAGGAGGAGAGAGATAGGGAAAGAATTCATGTTACGTAAATATTTTCATTGTTTGCTTTTTTTTTTAAAAGTATAATGTCGGATAATTAAGCTCGTCTCAAGTTAAACCTTGGAGGGTGTGTAGGTCGTGCGATCGCACAGGGCCTCATCATCCAAGAGGCACTTTCTTTCTTTTTTTTTTTTTTTTTTTTCTGTGGTTAGAGGTGTGATATTAAAATTTTTGAAAAATTTCTAGAATGTAATTTGTTATTAAAAAAATGCATTATCTCTATTGGTCTTATTCTTATTGTGCGCCTTGTGAGCGCTTTTGGCTTTGCAAATGCAATCGCTCGGATGTTGCCCTAACCCAACCCGGGAGCGGACCAAAAACCACAGCATGGGCCAAGGGGAATGTCTGTGTCTCGTCGCAGGTATGGTATAGCAGCCTTTCCGAGCGAGCCTCTAGGATCTCCTATAAACCCCCATGATGTGGTAAAGGGAGGATATTAGGGAAAGTAGTGAGCGGGCTCAAATTTTTTAAAAAGCTTAATGAAAGTTATTGGATTAAGAATTAGAATGAATTTTATTACTTAAAAAAATTAAACAAGGCCTACTTTGAAACTTAAATTTGCCGTTAATCATCAAAGGCCAAAAAAAAAAAAAAAATACCGTAAATCTGACAAGTTAAGAAAAAAAGTGGGGCACCATAATGAAAATAATACTATGATTGTAGTATGATTTATTTTTCTAACATAGCCCTTATTATTTAATTGAAA
Source organism: Nyctanthes arbor-tristis (assembly GCA_963692815.1). Taxonomy (NCBI): domain Eukaryota; kingdom Viridiplantae; phylum Streptophyta; class Magnoliopsida; order Lamiales; family Oleaceae; genus Nyctanthes; species Nyctanthes arbor-tristis. Next base: position 23,726 of record CAVNYN010244190.1, on the reverse strand, counting down.
GAGGCATGAACTATTTTGAATTATCACACATGGCCCCAAATTCTTAGGGCCGCCCTGGATAGAACCCTAAAATCTCGTATGTGATTACAATTATGGATGAATAAAGTTCAAATATTTTTTGTTTCTTCATTTCACTTTTAACATTTCACAGAGATCTCATCCCAAGTAGAAATGAGAAAAATGAAAAATAAGCAGTAAGAGTATAGATGGACTGAACATCACAACTACTCGGTTCGTCTTGTTTTTATGAGAAGTCATGAGGATAGCTTCAATTATATCATTAATCATTGTTTAGGCCATTCCCAACCGTTTAAAACTCCATTTTAGAGCACAGTTATGCCTCCGGATCCCGATCCTGTCCAATATGTGCCACACGCTATGGCACCATATTTACCATGTGGCGTGGTCCACGCCACATGGTAAATATGGTGCCATAGCGTGTGGCACATATAGCACCGGATCATTTTCACCTCCAACCGGGAGCCACTGTGGATCTGCAAAAGGAAATATATTACAGAAATGCCATTTTCCTTTGTTTGTTTGTTTTTTTTTTCCATTTCTTTTTCTTTCAAATCTTGTTTATTCCATTTTGATTCATATATTATTTTTTATTCATTTTTATTTTTATTGTTTCAGCTTTTGACTTTAGTGTTTTTCCGAACTTCACCCTTCTTCTTCTTTTTTTAATTTAAATTATTTTGTCCAATTCAATTCTTGTCAACATTCTAATTTATAAGAAAATGAAGAAATTATTTTGCGAGACGGCATGCATTGTTTAAACGCAATTTGTATAAATGTTTCTTCAATTGTGTTCAGTTACTAATACGGTGCATAATTATTTTTTTTATAATATGTTAATGGTTGAATATTAAAGAAAAATATAAAAAAATATTATGGAGAAGATATAGAGTTTGTGGGTTGGATAAGTTTTTTAAAATAGAGTATATTGTATTGTATTTTAAAGTACATGTACTGTAAAATAGAGCACTAGGATTGAGGCCATCCCCAACCCTCGTATTCTGTTTTATAGTACCAGTACTCTAAAATACAATACAGTAACCTCCATTTTAAAAAACTTCTCTAACCCACAAACTCTATATATTCTCTATAACTATTTTTCTATTTTTCTTTTTATTTCCAACTATTAGCATATTATAAAAAATAAATAATTACGCATTATATTAATAACCGAACGCAATTAAACCAACATTTTATATGATTTGTATTCAAGCAATACATTCATTTAGACACTAAATTACAAGATCAACTCAAAAATAAAAATTGCAAATAGACCGAAAAAAATATAGCAAGGTCACTACAAATGATAAAAGGTATGACAAACAACAAGCACATATAGCCGACTGAAGATTAAGAATTTGAATTACTATATTCCTCCCATAATTGGTCTATGAGGGCATTTCGGAGTGCACAGGGTGTCGTCTTGTCTCTGATTTTTTGATGACATGCCAGGAATTCTTGAAACCGAACATGTTCATTTCGTGCCATTTCCACTCCTTGGGCTGGTGCCTTTCAATAATTTGTGATTGGTGCTTCTTCATCACGCTCATTTTCAATAATCATATTATGCATTATAATGCACGCAGTCATAATATCATACATTACACGCTTACTCCAAACGCGCGCTGGTCTGGAGATTATTCCCTACTTTGATTGTAGAATACCAAATGCTCATTCTACATCGTTCCTACAGCTTTATTGCTTATCTATAAAGTATTTCTTTTTTGGAGTTTGCGGGTCGTGAATTGTCTGCACTAGCGTGGCCCATTTAGGATATATACTATCTGATATGTAGTATCTCATGGTAAATTCTTTTTCCTGTATGACATAGTTAGCTGGAGGTGCTATTCCATTGGCTAGGTTAGAAAATAGATGAGACCTTCCCAACACATTAATATCGTTGTTCGAACCTGGCATACCAAAATACGCGTGCCAAATCCATAAGTCGTAGACAAGATCCCACAGGCTCCAAAATGATTGTTGAACTTATAACTCCGTCCAGCATATGCTTCTGCCCAAGTCCTTGGGCAATTTTTCCACTTCCAATGTATGCAATCGAGGCTACCTAACATTCCAAAAGATCCATGTTGTCTTCCGATGTAGAGCAATCGTGCAACGTCTTGTTCATTTGGAGATTGAAGATACTAGTCATCCAGAACCTCCACTATAGCCCAACAGAACCTCTTTAGACTTTCCATTGTAGTGGATTCACCAATCTTAAAGTACTCGTCCATTGCATATGCCGTCACACCGTATGCGAGGATCCGCATTGCGGTAGTTATCTTTTGGTTACCAGATAACCCAGGTCGGCCCAGCGTGACAACTTTCTATACAAAGTAATTGTCTTGTGATTGAACGGCCTCCATAATTCATAAGAACAGCCTACGTGACATCCGGAAACACCGCTTGAACATTGCCTCATTATACAATGGCGCATCTGAAAAATAGTCATTGTATAAGTGTTGATTGGCGGCTTCTCGACCACGATTGTAAACCGCATGGCTAGGAATCAAGCCCCCACGTTGTGGGTTTTTGAGTTGTTGAGAGTACTGGGAGGCCACCTCAGCACTGGCTTGTATATGCTAGAAAAGCATCTATTGGTCTTCATTGACGTGTTCAATCTCTTGCGTCAAAATAGCACCAAAGTCGTCATCGTCCTCAGAGGAGGACGATGAGACATTAAAACTAGTGTTTGAAGGACGTCCCTCGTAAAAACTCATCTTAGATCTGACTCTAGAATAATGTAAGGCTGGTGTGTTGGGCTATTCACTAGCCACTTTAAATGGGAAATTTTAGGGTAGCCATTAGGAATCCAAGAAGATGAGATACGTAATTTTCACCGATGCGTAATTTGCACCATCGGATTAGATCTCGTGGTAGTTTAAGCATTAGATTAAAGATTCGTCAAACCAAATCCCAATCAAATCTACATTACATATATAACATATTGTACGTCTACCTTTCTTTAAATATAAACCGTCGGATTATATTTCACACTTTTGTAAAATTCATCAAATGCAGTTCTTGTAACACAGTCGTATCGTCAGATCATATTATATTTAATTATGAGCGTTGGATCAACTATTCTATCAAACCAAATTGAATCAAATCTAATCTATGTCAAATATATAGCAAATCATATTCGTATCCCCATATTCATAAAGTTGGATAAATATAACCCATACCATTAGATCAAATCACATATCTCGATATACTTTAGCTTTTGATAGTTTTAACCCCTGCCGTCGGATCGGATCTCGATTAATGAAGATCTTTGGATTGTATTTCTTATCAATGTAGTTACGTCTATAAATTGGCAGTGTGTGATACGTTATCATACACGCATGTAAAATCCAAAACAACCCATTATTTCTCTGCAACCCATCAAAGCTTATTACTGTTTCTTTCCTTTAGACTACTATTGCTCAATAGTAACATCAATAATTTCTTCCATTCATCATCTAGACCTGATACCAGTAACTTTCCAACATGAGTTCTCGTGGATGTGGTCCTAATTTCTCAGTCAAGGAGGACAAAATATTAACCAATGCTTATATTGACGTCTCTCAAAACCCTTTAATTGGTATTAATCCGTCTTAGAAACGACTATGGTCATGGATCCTGACAGTGTATAATGAACTTTGGGACAGTTTGCCACCATAGCCACGATTATGGAAAGCCTTACGATCTCTATGGACAACCACAAAAGCCACTATCGCTAAGTTTAGCGAATCCATTCGTGTAATTGAATTACGAAACCAAAGTGGTGCATCTGAAGTGGACATCGTAAGGAATCTTATTTATAAAGTCTTATACACCTTTTTCTTTTAACATCTAACTAAAATGCACTCTCTACATGTTTGCAGTTGAAGGATGTGAGGAGTCACTATGCCCTTGATGGAAAACAATTTTTGTTTGACCATCTTTGGCCCCTACTAAAAGATAACTAGAAGTTTGTGTTTGATATGAATGCCCTCCTACCCGCCTTTGAACCAAGTCAGGGGAATTTCCCATCTTCCCAATATGATTTTTCTTCTACCCCAGGTTCTCCAATGCCAAATTCACTAGGCTTGTCTGGGTTTTCATTAAACTTGGATTCCGATAGTCCTGGGGGCCTTCAAAACGGCCAATAGGGGTGAAAAAGGCTGAAGCCAAATGAAAGATGTTAGAAGAGCACTCAAAGGCCCTTACTGTTGTGGCCCAGTGTAGTGAAAAAATGATAAGTTTTGTGGACCGGGTTGAAATACAGCGATGACAATGCATCGATGCTACGCGAGAAAGGAATGCTTTGATATCTGAAAGAGAAGACACCAAGCTACTACGGATCAACCCCAATACAATGCACGATGAAGTCTATCCATACTTGATTCATGTACAACAGCGCATCTTGCAGAAAAGGATGGCGAGCAGGATAGCTCTCAAAATGGTAGTAGGGCATTTGGCTAGTTCTTTAGTGGAACTTCTCCATCTGGGTTGGACCTCCATGACTACTAGTGGCCAGTGTGATATTTACACATGTATGTATTTCTTCTTACTATTTGTGTCGACTTGATTTATTTATCTAGTGCATAGTTAGTATGTTGTTTATTTTTCAATGTTGTTGTGTGCTACAATATATATTGCTTCTATTGTACTAGTTGGCTTATATGTTTTATGTAATATATCTTGTTTATGTTTATGCTCTCACAAATTAATTTATTTTGTTTTATAAAAAGTAATACATTGACAAGAACCGAATTAGGCAAAATAACATAGATTAAATAAATAATAATTATTTCGAAATAACACTAGATTAAAAAGAAGAAACCAACACAGAAGACTAAAAAACCTAAAAAAAAAGTGAAGTAAACAAACACACTTGAAAATGTTTAAAAAAAAAAGAAGGTGAATGAAACAAAGACACGTGAAATATATTAAAAAAAATAAATTTAAAGCATGCAATGACATTTCCATAGTAAAATGGAAATTCCATTTGCTTTTAGCAGTGCTATAGTGGTACGCCATATTGTAGCAAAAGCCATTTTACCTTGCGCTTTCCATACTGTAGCAAAAGCCATCTTACCGTAGCTTTTGGGTGGAAAACCGTGCTCCAAAATACTCCATTTTGGAGCACGGTTGGGCACGCCCTAAAATGGCTTTTGCTATGGCGCACCACTATAGCCCCGCTAAAAGCAAATGGCATTTCTGTTTTATTATGGACATTGCATGTTTTAACTTTATTTTTTATTTATTTATTTTTTAATACATTTCACTTGTGTTTGTTTCATTCACCTTCTTTCTTTCTTTCTTTTTTTTTTCTTTTAACAATTTCACGTGTGTTTGTTTACTTTACTCTTTTTTTTGAAACATTTTCATGTGTGTTTGTTTACTTCACTTTTTTTTTAAAAGTTTTTAGTCTTTTGTGTTGGTTTCTTCATTTTAATCTAGTGTTATTTTGAAACAATTATTTATTTATTTAATCTAAGTTATTTGCCTAATTTGGTTATTGTCAATTTATTATTTTTTTTATAAAACGAAAGAAATTAATTTGCAAGAGCATAAACATAAACAAGATATATTGCATATAAAACATAGAAGCCAACTAGTACAATGGAAGTAACATATATTGTAGTATACAACAACATCGAAAAATAAACAACACGCAAACTACGCACCAGATAAATAAAGCAAGCCGACACAAATAATAACAAGAAATACATGAATGTATAAATATCACACCGGCCACTAGTAGTCCGGGAGGTCTGACCCAGATGGAGAAGTTCCACCAAAGAACTAGCTAAATGCACTACTACCACCTTGAAAGCTATACCCGCTCACCATCCCTTTTTGCAAGATGCGCTATTATGCTTGAATCAAGTATGTACCGACTTCATCATGCATTGTATAGGGGTTGATCTGTAGTAGCTTGGTATCTTCTCTTTCAGACATCAAAGCATTCCTTTCTCGCGCGGAATCGATGAGTTGTTGTCGCTGCACCTCAATCCAGTCCATGAAACTTGTCATTTTTTCACTACATTTGGCCACATTAGTAAGCGCCTTTGAGTGCTCTTCTTCGATCTTTTGTTTGGCTTTAGCCTTTTTCATCCTATTGGCTGTTCTGAAGTCCCCCCTGGACTATCAGAATCCAAGTTTAATGAAAACCCAGACAGGCCTTGTGAATTTGGTATTGGAGAACCTGGGGTTGGAGAAATCATATATAGACTTCTTTTAATCTTTTAATTGGGGCCAAAGACGGTCAAACAAAAATTGTTTCCATCAAGGGTATAGTGACTCCTCTCATCCTTCAACTGCAAACATGTAGAGAGTACATTTTATTTATATGTTAAAAGAGAAAAAGTGTAGAAGACTTTGTAAATAAGATTCCTTACAATGTCCACTTCAGACGCACCACTTTGGTTTAGTAATTCAATTGCACGAATGGATCCGCTAAACTTAGTGATAGCGACTTCTGTGGTTGTCCATCGGGATTGTAAGGCTTTCCGTGATTGTGGCTGGGGTTCCAAACAGTCCCAAAGTTCATTATACACTGTCAGGACCAATGACCACATTCGTTTCTCAGACTGATTAATACCTATTATAGGGTTTAAAGACATCAATTTGAGTATTGGTTAACATTTTGTCCTTCTCGACTGAGAAATTAGGACCACGTCCACAAGAACTTATGTTGGAAACTTACTAGTATCAAGTATACAGGATGAATGGAAGAAATTATTGATCTACTATTGAGCAATAGTAGTCTAAATGAAAGAAACAGTAATAAACTTTGATGGGTTGCAGAGAAATAATGGGTTGTTTTGGATTATGCAGAAGTGTGTATGATAACTTATCACACACTGCCAATTTATAGACATTACTACCAAAAAATAGTTTGCAAAAAAAATTATGACTCAATTTGGTTAAGAAACAAAAAAAGAAAGGATTAGAGTCAATTGAAGTTTAGATGTCTAGGTTTGTGTTCGTGAAATAAAATAAAAAATATGCCAGTCGACAACACAAGCTTGGCTATTCATATATTAAAAAATGTAAGTAAAACTTATTTAAATTCAAAAAATATTTTTAAGTATAAAAAAATTTAAATAAAATGTAGGATTAGAGAAATTGATAGGATAGAAGAGAATAATAAGATACAGGATTATAGAATACCATTCAAGTTACCTCAATAGGAAATAAAAATTCCAAAAAGACCCAAAGTAACACTCCGAGAAAACTTCGCAAGTTCTATAGTGACATTGTTGGATAATAATTTGGTTCATTTCTCGAATAATACTCAGCTCTAAGCAATCAATGAATAAATCCTACCCTCAGATAATTAGGCATGACATTTTATAAGAATTTGAAAATATTTCAATTGTTTCGATGAAAATAGAATGATTGCTTGAGTTTATGCCTATTACCCTCATTGGTCAAGGAGTGTTGCCAAAAGAACGATTAAAGTCCAATCGGGTAGTAAGTTTGGGGCCCAAGAATACTTAAGATGAAAATGCGGTACTTAATTAGTATAGCCGAAGATATAAGGACCTCATTATAAAATATATTAAGTAAAAGGATTTATTAAGTAATAAGTGGAAAAAAAAATCTCATGACACTTGGAACCTTAGAGAATTCCTCACATGGAACAAACTCAAGAACACTTGGCTCCTTGAATGGTGAGAAGAACTCACAAGCTTCCAATTGGGTTGATTTCCATTGGCTATTTATAAATTATCTAAGACAATTGAAGCATTTCTTATAGGTGGAATCCAAAAAGCTTTAGAAATTAAGTAAGAAATTCATCCATAAAAAGGACTAGCCTTAGAACACCCTCAAAAAAGCTTCCAGAAAACACTCTTTTGACTCTTCAAACAAAGCCTAAATCCCCACTCTAAATGCTACTTTGTTTGAATATACCAAGGGTTTAGAGGTATCTTGTCACTCACAAATACCCACTAATCTTTAAAGAAACAAGAAAGGTGAGTAACTCATTATTTTGGATTTCCATTTTTGCATAAGTTTTGAAAAAGGTGCATGTGTTTTGATATGAAATGAAATGTTTTTCTTGCTTAAAAATCACCAGCATTCCTCTACCCGTTTTATATTGGTTTGTTTCGATTGGTTCCATGCTATTACCTATATAGTGACTCCAACATAGGGATGGGTAGTATGGAAATTGCTTTGAATTGATAATGTTCTTTGATGAGGAGTTCCGGTAAAGGTCAACTGGAAAGTTATTGTGGAACCACTTAACATTGTATTGCCATTACCAACTTGGTATTTGGAAGGCATTAATGCATGCTATGGGTAGTAGGAAATTCTAGTGTTTGAGCCCTATCATGTATTCAAAAAGGTTTGTGCATATTTATGTTTTCTTGAATTTGTGATGTAAAATGGATTTTTATGATCTTGTGGTAATCCAAAATATTGTCTTATTCACGTGGTACCTTGTACTCACTTTGTGTGTAATTAACGTTTTGTAGATAATCAATTGAAGAATTCATGAAAAGCAAGCCAAAGAATGGAGGTAATCTCTTGATGCAAGCAAGATTATGCATGTAATCGAGACGGATTTATGGGCTTACTATGAAGATGAACCAATTTTTTAATGTATTTGGGAACCACGTATGAATTTGACATTTTTTGTGCCTACACCCTCATTCGTTTGTACCGTGATAAGATTATGAGGGATATGCCTATGTTTTTTTACCTAATATAATAGTCTTTTAAAGGAGTGATGGTAGAAGTAAAATAAGTACATGTATGGAGACTTAAATAACTAAAGAAAACTTTGCTTGTATGGTAGAATTATAAGGAAAGCTTTTGTATAAGATTGGGAACCTCATTTTCCATATGAAGGCCTCCCAATCCTTTGTACGGTTAGTAATCAATAAAATGGTTTTTATATAGTTGATTGTGTATGCTTACTTTTGTATTTACCTTAGACAAGCTTATTTATTTATTTTTTTGCTCTAGTCAAACCAAACCATTCATGAGTCATATAACCAAAATAAAATAGAGAAATTAAAAGAAATATTACCATGAGTTCACTAAAGTTTGAGAACTTGTTGAAATAGCACGTCTCGTCCCTAGTTTGTACTTTAAAAATTGGCACTTAAATAACAGCTTCCGCCATTGCAATAAAGAGACAAATTTAACAAGTAACAGGGGCTTGACACAGTATTAACAAACTTTTAGCGAGTAAATTGCGGTACAAAGGTACCGCAGACTAATTTCCTTTAATATATATATTGTTGTAAATAATTATTGTATTTAGGGAATTACTATTGTACCCCTAAAACCCCAGGCTTGTGCCTATAAACAAGTGGCATTGATTCTCATAATGATTATATGATTGATAAGTTTTCTCTGCAACTTTTCTCTCTATTTTTCTATTCTTTCTTTCAAATTTATAATACATTATCAGCAGAAAAAGCTTATAATTTTTTTAAAAGCATGATCTCGTAGATTTGTTTTTCCTCGTTCTTATCCTTTGTTGATATTTTATCTGATTTGTTTTTGACGTCTTCTTTATTGACAATTTATGTATCGATTTTGGATCCAAACTTTTGCGTCTCTGAATTCTGCTTGGGAGACTGATTTTTATGTTTCATTTTATTTTTAATTTTTTGCATTAAAATCAACGAATTGTTTTGAATTTGAGTGTTTTGATTGTTGAATTTGGATTGGGAATCGATCTGTGTACTATAAGTCAATGCTCTAGATTGAAATAATGAGGGCAGCTTGGCAATGTGTACAGCGAATGAAGATTTAAGGCAGAAACTATTACGGATCCGACTTGACGCAATTATTTGCTTAATCGATTTATATTTATCGTTGTTTCTAGAAGAAACACGATATTTAAAGTTTCACCAATAATCTTGAAGATTATTGTAATCTAAATATTATTCTTATGCTTCCTAAAGAATCACCAATTACATTTCATATTCCAGAAGAGTGGTATCAGAGTTGAGTTCCAAGGGCACGCATAATCTATTCCACACTGGGCATCAACCAATCGACTTGCAAGTAAGTTACTACTTACTAAGTTTATTAATAATTTGTACACCTTCTCTAGCTTTTAGTATGACCGATACTCATTAGATATATGGTAAAACTGTAGTAGATCATTCCATCAAAGATTCTTACACTGGTTTAATCTCCCCTAGAAGGCTTCGGATGTTTTTTTGTCTTGAACTCAAATAAACTAACTTAAGTCAAATTTGGAAATGAACCCCTAAAACCCCAAAAAGTAATGGATGAAAGCATTCCTATATGAACAAGGAAAATGGAAGAAAAAAATAGCCTACCCTTTGTTTCCAAGTACCAAGCTAACTCTAATAGATATCAAAGGGCTTCTATTTATACTTGAGGATATTGTGGAACCAAAGTAATTACAAGAGAAATGAGAAAAAGGAAAAAAAAAAGGGTTAAAAATCGCCAACTTCAAGTGCTGCCTGCCAGTGCGGGCGCACTGCTCCTGCAGTGCGGCCATACTGGCCTTTCTATCCAAAGGCAGTGCACCTGTGCAGCCACATGACTAAAATGTGCAGCGGCATAGCCTCCAAACCCAGATTTTTCTTGAAATTGCTGCAAAAGCCTCTAAACTTCTTGATTTGTTCCAGATCGATCAAAAAACTTATTTTTATGTTCTTCTAGGCATCAAACTCTATTTCTTTCACATGATTGATCCTTACTTTAATTAAACGGATTTCTTTTGGCTATTTTACACCTAAGCCAAACCCGGTCTTCAATGATCCCTTTACTTGGACTTGACTTATGAATAGTTACATTAATCTTGTCATTGACTCCAGAATTTCTTTAGCCTTTGACCACGTAATGGGCCCAATGGTACACAGATCAAACTTTGACTCCCTTAAATCTCATCATGAAGTAAAATATAATTTTTAAAATTTCCCATTTTTATGATCAATTCATTAAAGTACAATTCTTGGGTAATTAAGGAAATAGATAGATGTTTCATTTTATGAAAAATATAAATTTTGCTTATTGATGTATATCCAAGAGATATAACAAAAGTGATCGAGTAAGAATTCAATTGCTAAATAATCTATGGTGATAGATTTTGAGCCATAAATTAAACTCATGGACAACTAAAAAAAATTGACCCAGTTAATTGTAATGGGTTGATGGAATTGTTTTGGACTAATATATTAAGTGCTCCTGAAAGTATTGAACCCACAGAATTTGATCGTGAACAATGATGAATTTTAGCTGTATTTTTATCTCTTGATTTGATATTTGAAAATTGAATAGATAATAAACATATATGGTAAGGACATGCAAGTAACTTGAATTCAATCCCTCAACTTCCTTCGAATTTTGTCAGAACTTATGATTTTTATTGATCACTAAATACTCTAAGGCAATATACAAATATACTTAAACTTTGAAGCATGAAAGATTATTCATTTTTATGCCCTTTGATTTGATCCATTGCTTCCCTCATTGTTGTGTCCCAATAAACCTTTGAACGTTGTTTCAATGTATCTTGGAACACTTGCTCTCTTACCCAACATTTCCATTGTTCTTCAAACCAAGAATTTACTTTGCTGAACTTGATTTCCTCTAGATGTAACTTTGCACTTCCTTAAGTTGCCAAGAATTGGTACTCATCATGTGGTTTCTTTGTACTACTGAAAAACTCTTGAAATAATATCTTTTCAGTTCCTGCGTCACCTGCTTGCTTACTTGTGCTGCGTCACTCGACTCATGTACCGACCTGCAAGTACACATGTGTTGGGACAATTTATGTAGATTGTAAGTTGTAATCACTCATTTTAATATACAATGCGAGTATTAATAGTACTATCTCTAACTACTGATATATGTACAACTATCCACTGTATTTGAATATTATTGCGATAAGGTTTAGTGAATACAACACGAAATGAATTACATCATTTTGAAGGCTTTTGAATTCATGTGACATAATCTCGGTTGATGTAACTCTTGTGATGCATGCCCACTCCACAAGGTCTTGATTCGGTCATGTACATGTACTTCGCACCAACAGGAATTCTCTTCCAAGTAGTTCAAGCTTTGTAATCAATCACCCATCAAATAGATAACTTATAGTTTTGAAAATATGAAGAAAACGTGAATACACGTATTCCGTAATAATGGAGGTATGAAAGATAAGGACCAAAAGGCAACTCCTCAAACAGTGTTGTTGGCCCTGAATGGAAATGAGAATAAGCATCCCAATTTATACAATTATATGCCCTATGCATAATTCCCAAGTGGCAAGCGTGCATAGGGTTGCCACCTTTCAACTTGTGGCACTAGCCACATTTTTGACACATGAATAAATTGTTGTTGCATTATATGGCAGCCACTTGGCAGCCACACTGCTGCTAGTAGTAGACTAAAAGTATCGATAGTACATAGTTTTATTATCGATAGTCTGTTAAGTTCAAATCAATATTACCTTTAATTTGTAATAAACATGTTTTCGATCAGGATTTTTGGTGGGTCATTACAACCATACCCTCTTGAAAATCTATTCAGAAAAATTGTTTGAATCACTTATTTTCTGTTGCTAGAGCCAATATTCATCTTGTATTTCTTGCCTGAAAATTTTACTTCCTTAAATATAACATTTTTGCCTATACGTGATTGACCTTATCTCCTTTCTGCATGAATTTTTAATAAACCCATTGCGCTTTATTTGTCAACAATAATTTTATTACTTTGTACTTGAGCTTGGAAACATTTTTCTTTTCTTGAAACTAGTAGCCTTTTTATTTTGCGATTTTAATTTCTTGTCAACTCTTAGCTTGATTCTAAACCTTTTTGTGAATTATTTTCGAGAATAATTCAACAACGAAAATTCTCTTTGATAAAAATGGAAGCCCATTTCCTTTGATATATGAGTTGATATCAGTTCCCTGTAAAATTGAAGTTTGAGGAAAAATATGTTTATCTCCTTATGCTTTCTTTCTCTTGCTCTCAACTATTTTTAATCGTCCTTGATTGCCTACTTGAAATCTTGAAATCCTCTATGACCTCCCTATTATTTTTATTGCCTTTTCTTGACTACATGGTTCCGTTCAATGCCTTTTGTTACCATTTTGATTGAGCTTATGAGATTGTTTGACTATTGCCTATCGACAATGGTTCTTCTTGCAATGCTTGATGACGGACTTGTGAATTTGAACTAACTTTGTGTCCATGTACCCTACTTCATGTTTCTGTCTGCTTTCCCTTCAACTTTGTTTGATTATATGCGACATCAACTCTACTATAGTTCTTGATTATTTGTTACTTTCCTTGTTAAGTTTTCACATGCCAACATCCCTCTACTTTGTCAAATTCTAAAACAGATTGGTTTTTCCCTCCTTGAGTTGTTTATGTTTAGTCCTTACAACTTGATTTGAAGCTCAAATTAATGAAGGAAGCATGCAACACTAGCTTGAAGTTGAGAACAGACTCGAAACGGTTTTGAAAGAATACAATTGAAGGAATCAAACCTTGCCAATTGTTATTCACGAGTGATCAACTGGTAGTCCTAACCCATTTTGAATAAAGTTTGAATAAACTATATAATTTTAGGTTAATTAGATCATTAAGACTTTGAATATTTGCCAACCCAATTTTGTGAATATTTGAGTTAGAAAAAAAAGGGGTAAAATTTTTGGTGGTTTAATACTAAGGATAGATAGAAGACTTATGTATAAAGAAATTAGAAAAAAGGAGATTAAGCTGATTACTCTAGCGCCATGCGTGCTCCTAATGGAAAAAAAAAATGAAAGTGCGCAGTGGAAGCAATTTATGTATTGATGTTACAAAGGAAAAAATGGAAAGAAAGCAAGCTACGTACTGATATTGTGAAAAAAAAGAAATGGAAAGAAGTACCTTTAGTCAAGAGATTTTGAAAAAGTGAAAGTTTGGAAAAAGGAGATGTAAGAACAAGAAGATAAGATAGAAAATATGTGTATATATATATACACACACACACACACATGCACATCTTGAATTATTTTCAGGTAATTGTGATTCCAAGATGAAATTTTTTTAAGAGGGGAGATTGTAACATCTCGCAAAATCTTAAAAACAAACTAAGCAATGTGATAGTTATTTTGATAATGATGGGAAAATTACTCGAATTGCATCAATTGTAAGGTTACAAGATTTTTACTCAAATTATGTCACACGATTCAAAGATTGTTACTCGAGTGATGCCTAAAAACAAGAACGTGGTTATTGGTTAGTATGACTTGAAGTAGAACAACCAAATTGTCTGATCATACTAAGTAGAGGACTTAAATGAGTAATAAATAATTAAGAAACCCTAAAATGCCATTTGTTCGTCTTATAAAATAACCACATGAAGAATTAAGGAAGAACATTTGTCCATAATTTTATTTGACAAAACTCCCAAAAGATCTTTGCATTCATTCCCATTGGCTACTCTCAAGATTATCTAAGGCCAATTGTCTTGTTTCTTATTGGTGAATTTCAAGCTCTTCACATATATAAAGGAAATTTGCCCATCAATGAGTAGGGTGAAAGAACTATCACGCCTCCAATTTTAACAATAGCGGAAGCATTCAAATATGTATCTCAATTCAAAATCGAGGGAGAGACTTTACAAATACAATTCAAAAGTATTGAGACGCTTTCGCTGTGCACTCTGATAATTAAATGTATTATGGGCTACCCAAAACGAAACTTCAGCTACACCCCGAAATCTCGATCACATACATGTATCTTCTCCACCTTTGGGACGACTCAGCCATAAACCTCTAAATTCAATACCTATAGGATTGTAGAAGAGAGGGGGGTGAGTACAAAGTACTCAATGAATAACAACATGTATTGGCCACAGTGCAAAGAAGATCAACAGATGAGAACGATACAATGATACAAAGCTCGGGCACATCACTAGTTTAGCCTCTACCCGGAAGCCATACAATACAAATGTACAAATGACCAAGACCACATAGCAAGGTCATATTACCACAAAGCAATATAAATACAATTCAAAATGGTTAGATAGCACCACTAACGATGCCCAGAGCAAGCCACAATAGTTTATCCAAAGCAATGATATAACATCAATCATCAAAGGCCAAATACAATTAAAGGAAGACACATGTTCCAAAAGAAAGAAAGAGCCGAAAGAGAGAGCCAAGAGATAGAAAAGGATAGAGCCAAAGACATGCATTACTCACCTTTTAATTTCCCAAAAATTCCTTCCCCACTCAATGATTTTTTGAAATTTACTTCTCACTTGTCTCTCCCATTTATGCCAAAGCATTTAAATACTTGATTTTTATTCACTTTCTCATATTATAAATGGAAAGCAATTCACAAATGTGTAGTGGATGAAGGCCGGTGGTGTGTGTTTTAAGAAGGCTTTGATCCCTTTTATAGAGGTTAGGAATTAATTAGATCTAAATCGCTTGTGAAATCTACAAATTACAAAACTACTAAGTGTCCTAGACACTTGGCAAGATTATCAAAGTTCTTATTTATAAAAATGTCATGTGTCATATATACTTGGCAAAATTGGCAATTTCATTATTTACAATGATGACAAGTGTCACCAAACTCAGCCAAACTAGCATTTTTTTATTTACAAAAACATCACGTCTTTTGATTTGGTAATTTAGTAATTGAAAAAATAACAAGTGTCCCTTAATTTGGAAAATTTAGTACCATGTATTTCTAGAATTTCGCGGGATGTTACAAGAACACTATGAAAAACTTATCAAAACACCTATTTGTCACTTGAAAAAGAGCCCTCTCCATATATAGGAAGCATCCAACTTGAAACAACACTTTGATTGAGAGATATCAAGGTTTTGGTGGCACTTTCCACTTAGAATTATTCAAGGAATCTTTGGAAAATCAAGAGGTGAGTAACCAATATTTTGATTCCCTTTCTAGCATTAATGAAGATTTCATAAGATGAACATGGATTTTGATTGAAGTTTTCATAAGATAAACATGGATTTTGATTGAAGTTTCCATGAGATGAACATGGATTTTGATGCATTGTTATTATGTAAAGAAAGATTTGATTTATTGCATTTGGATCACTAGTTAATGGTCTACCCGTCTTGTCTTTGCTTTTCTTTGTTTTATTCCATACCCTATCTAATGATACTGAGATGGGTGGTGATTAGTATGGTGTATTGCTTTGTATTGGTATTGTACTTTGTTTGAAATTTCGGTAGGGGTCAACTGGGATTTGAATGTGAATCCACTTGAATATATATGGTCATAATTGAATTGATATTGAATGATATGAATGCGCACTACAGGTAGTAGTTTAACTAGTGGTAGGGCTCTCTTGTCCATCTAAAAGTTTTGTACATTCCATGATTTTCTTGAATTTGTGGTCAAAATGAATTTCTTAAGCGAAAGTTGAATCAAAGAATTTTGTTACTCACTGAGTACAATGTATTTACTCCCCTTTCTAAAATTTTGTAGATGATTGAATGCATGATATTTCAGAAGCAAGCCATGAGTTGGAGCATGTCTACGATCGGAACTAGAGTTTGGCATGTAGTGAAAACTGAACTTTGGAGCTTAATATCTTTTGTGCCAATAATTAAAGTATGTCTACCTTTGTTTGTGATAGATATGCATATAAATATGTATAAACAAGTAAGCACCTAGATAAATGATATATATATATATACATATATATTTCTATCTATGGCTTATAATATGAAAAATAAGATGAATATGTAATGCTTGGAAGTTGAGGTTTCGATGTATAGGTTTTTCAATCACTTGATTCGGCTAGATAGTAAAATATATCTATTAAAGTAATTTGATGTATTCTTTGAATCTTATTGTTAATCTAGGTTTAATTCTGCAATGTTTAAATAGGAAGTGCAAACAAAGGAGTAGGAAACAAAGCTTGTTGTGTTATTTACATTTTATTGAAAACCGAGTTGTAATGATGCAAAAGCATTTGTGCATGGAAAACAAATGAAGAAATAAGAAATTGATTCTACCTTTTGTTGATAATGGCAAAAAAGGCTTATAAGTACTTCCAATTTTGAAAGAAAATACGGTAATTAGTTATAAGGGTGTTTTGGCTTTCCTAACTCAAAGAAGAATTTATGAGGCTATGTAATAACATCACAATAATTCCTTAAGAGTATTAGAAATCATTTGAATGGATTTTCCTTCTAGAATATTAAACCATCTAAAGACAAGTATAAATTATTCGTTTTGTATGTCTCGTCCCCACTTTTGGATAAAAGCTTTAGCTATACAGTAAGTTAGATAATAAAAAGACATTCGTAGCCAGGGCGTGACACAAATTACTTTCTGAATTAATATTAGCTGAAAATAATCTTAATACTGTATATCAGGTGTATCGAACATTATCAAAAGCTCCAGGAGAGCTTGTAATATTTTGACAAATAATACTAAATTTTATATTGATACTTTAGCAAATTCTAGAGAAATTGGTTGATTTTTAAAGGTATCTAGTGGATATTACTTTTACATAATGCAAAAAGATAATTTTTGCATAAATCCTTTTGTATCTAGTTGAAAGCAAATAAAGGAAAAATTCCCGGCACTATCATCTGGATACATTCATAAAAGCAATTAAGAAAAACCATGCCACGAACTTGAAGTTAGTTGACCAAAAGAACTTTATACATTGGCATGATAAGTTTGGACATATATGAGCAATTATGATTCGTCATATAATTCACATGGGAACAATATAAAAAACCAAAAGATTCTTTTAGCAAATGTTCTTCCATGTCACAAGATAATTTAGTCATTAAACTTTCACTATGAAGGTTAATATTGAATCTCTAATCTTCTTAGAAAGAATTCATAGAGATATATATGGGCTGATATACTCACTATATGGACCATTTATTAATTTATTGTATTGATTGATGCTTTTACTAGATGGTCCCATGTTCGTTTGCTTTCTACTAGAAATGCAGTGTTTGCTAGATTACTTGTTTAAAGAATAAAAGTACTAAAAATCCCAATTCTTCAATCAAGAAAATTAATCTTGATAATGCTAGTGAGTTTTGATCTCAAGCATTTGATGATTATTGCATGACAATAGGAGTTGAGGTTGAACATTTAGTTGCTCATGTCCATATTCAAAATGGTTTAGCAGAACAATTTATTAAATATTTTCAATCAATTATAGAGCATTGTCTATAAAACAAAACTCCCAACTTCTGTTTGGGATCATGTCACATTACATACTGGAGATCATGATAAGTGTAAAGTCAGTGATCTATCAACAGTATTCTCCTTTGTTGCATGTCTATGGTTGAGCCGATCTATGTCTCTTGCTTAAAAAGTTTTGGTTGCGCTGTTCTAATCTATTACTTATTATACTAGACCTGAAGTTCAATATTATGGAAATGTTATTATTTGGCATGACCGGTTAGACCATCCCGGTTTGTTGATGATAAAAACTATTGAGAATCATGCAGAGAATAGAAGCTTCTTCCATTTAAAAGAATTCTCTGTGCTGCAAGTTAGGCAATTTGATTATTAATAATCACTAGCTATTTGGAACTGAGTTCCAAATATATCTGAAAAAGGTTCAAGGTGAACCGTATAGGCCCACTCACATTCCACGTGGACCTTCTAGATATTTTATAAATTTAGAGGTTGCATGTCAAACTTGTAACTAGAAGTTTGCGAGAATATTTGCTCAATTGATTGATTATGAGCAAAACTACTGGATATCAAAGTAAAGACATATGTATTTTGTTAGTGAATATCACAAAAGTCATTAGTTATTCATATATTAGTTGGGATATTAATTGCCTATTGCTAGCAACTTAATATTATGTGCCTTAAGTTATTTGCCACACCATAATTAAGAACAAATTATTTGTGTTTAAGTGACATTTATCTTTCACTTGCAACAATATTCTTATATAACATACCAATAGAGTATATGACACCCCCTATATTTGGTTTACAGTCAGAAGTTTCTATCTAAAGTTGATAAGTACAATATGTATAGTCGCTCCAGAACGAGTACTAAGATGAATATTATTATAGTGCGGAGAATACAAATTGAATTTGAATCTTTATTTGTATGCTTCGTCCATGAAGGATGATATATAGTATCATATTTTTCTAGTTGTTTCTTAAATTGAATAGTCTTCTCAGCATTAAGAGTATGAATTAATAGTTGATAACAATTATTGAAATGCGTAGCAATCCTTTCATGTATAATGCAAACTTGAAGTTTGCAAGATAGTGTGAATTTCAGATTACTGATTACATAGTTTCTAATATATATAACAAGTTAAATGCTCCAACTTGGATTGCTATAAAATCTTATAAAAAGATTTGAGATATTCATGGCATGCCTAAAGTATGACGTGGTTAATTTCAAAATAAACATCATGAAAAGGAATATGGAGCATATACTTGTGATGGTCCTTTTGAGGCATTTACTCCAAAAGAGTATATAGACATAACTAATTAAAAAGTGCCTAAAGAGGCTCAGGTATCTGAAATTACTAGAACAAAGAGATCTCGATAAGTTATGTCTAGAATGAGATCAGATGAAATCGACAAGAAATAATAGTCGACTACACATGCTCACGAGTTCAATAAATAGTGAGGATGATGAATCAATTTCATCAAAATTGTTGACATTGAATATGGCTAAGATAAAAAGACAATCTTGTAGATTGTTACAAAGTCAATAATATAACGTTGATTAATAATGCTAAAAGATCATTAAATATGTGGTGGATGTTATTGAAACCTGAAGTTTCATTTGACTAGCAATATATGAAAATATATCATTAGATTTGATATGCTTGAATGAGCCATATAAAGAACTTAAAGTTCTTGTATACATTACCAGTTAATATGAGAGAGATACACGTTGTACTCTTTTTTCCTTGACTAAGGTTTTGTCCCAATGGGTTTTCCTAGTAAGGTTTTTAACGAGGCAACATCGATGAAGTATCCAAAGAATAATGTACTCTTTTGAGCTAGGGTTCATTAGATTTGGGTTTCTATATACCAATTGTCACCGCCATGGTCACAATCACCATCACATCCCTTCCATTCACAGCCGCCGCCACAGCCGCCGCCACCACCACCACCACCACATTTTCTTTTGACCGCCACCACCACCACTTCATATCCGACCGTCATCGATCCATCTACGCACCACAGCAATCCACCGCCACCACTTTTATCTGACCGTCATCGATTTTTCTTGATTTTTGGAATTTCCAAGTTCATGAAATGGCACCGTCTAGTCCCACAGATATGTGAATCAATTGCTCAAGGGATTGATATGCCTTTGTTGCACCATGGAAATTTTTCACTTAATTTTTGTTACCATGTTTATTTTGTTCCCATTTGTCTGTTACGAATTTTTTTTCCCGTTACCACATGGCTTTTTATGATGTTACCATATTCCAAATTTTGTTACCATAGTGTTTTTTTTTCTTCTGATGATTTTGTTTCTGTTGTTACCCGATTTTTGATCTATTATATATACTTTTTGGGACTTGAATTTTTTTGTTTTGATTTTTTGGAGGTTGATGTTCCGGACTTGAGTTTTTCCTTTTTTTTTTTTTAATAATTACCAAGGAACACTTTTTGGGTTTTCGTCAGTGAGTTTTTTTATGTTTGTTACCAACTTTCATTTTTAATTTTTTGTTTTTGTGCCTTGGTGGTGTTTGTGGTGAGACTTCGTAGTGATTGTGGTGAATAGCATCTTTGGTGGCAGTTTGTACTTAAATAAAAATAATAGTATTTAGTTTAAATTTAGTGAAAATTTGAATTTGATAAGAACTACTTTTGGGGGTAGTTTTACAGTAGAAAGGGGTATTTTCATAATTTGTTCAATAAAGGGGTATTTTCATAATTTGTTTAAAGGGAATTTATCTAAAGAACCTGCTGACGAGTAGGAATCATCTGTTCAAAAAAAAAAAAAGAGTAGGAATCATGACCTTGTGTCAATTAAAAAGATTGATTTTGTTTTATTTTTTATTTTTATTTTTTTGGCATCTTGCAAGTTACGAGTAAGCATATTTGTCCACAATAATGTCAATGTGTTTTCATGTATATGATTATTATTATTCAACAAGATGGTCTTACATTTAAGTTGTATCAATTGAGACATTCTAATGCCAAAGTCTTCGAAATTTTATTTACTTTGAAATAAGTTTTTCTATATATTATTTTACAATCCCAGTTTTTTAGCTTGTGAGGACGACATTATAAAGCCAAAGTCTTTGAAATTTTATTTAGATTGAAATAAGTTTTTCTATATATTCTTTTACAATCCCCTTTTTTCAGCTTGTGAAGACGCTTGCATCTCAAATGCCCCAGTACTTATGTCTTGCCTCATTAAGAAATACCGCCTCAGTAGTCAGTACCCATTTTCGCCCTTTTGCGAACACTATCGTTAATTTTTTAGTCCGGCTACAAAACTAGATAATATAACAAAAGTTTGTGGGGCTGCTTTTGTTAGATTCACGCCATATAAGGATAAGACTCATTTTTAAAGAGTCTTATCTATCTTCTTAGAAAATTTCATTTTATAGAACGTAATAAACTTATTTCATTGATGACATATAAGTTTTAACATGATTTACATTTTTCATGAATTGTTACTTGACTTGGCATCATGATGTGTGCAAATTTAAATTTAACCCTAATGTTTGAAACTTGATCATTCTAACCTCAAATATCATTTTTTTTGGTGCAATCTAACCTTGTTAACTTAAAAAGATTATAATATCCTAAAATTCTAATTCAAATAAACATATATAAATAAGAAATAGATAAAAATTTAACAAAATAATTTGTTGGTATTAAAAAAATCAACTCATGAGAATATAAGGATGATAGTGGAGTGGATTGAACCGCTTTACAATCCGCCTAATGTGTGGTGGGATAGACCAAATTGATTGTAGGTTGGCCGATGCATATCAACGATTTGATCCGTTTATCAACTAATTTATTATATATTTTTTTCATTTTTTAAATTTTTATTTATTTTACATTTTTTGTTACTCTTATTAAACACGCAAAAACTTTCAAGTGAAAATCTGTCATAAATCCCAGACCATCAAGAGAATGTAATTTGATGTAATTGATATTTTCTTCTACTTCCTAACTTAAGGGCTTGTTTGGCCTTAACAACTTTCACTTACTTATGTGAGTAACTTACCATCATTACATTCATTATTTTCATTTGCTGGAATTTACATTTTGAATTATACCAAAAATGGTATCTTAGAATTTCAAATAGTTCCAAGCAATACAAGACAAAACCAAGTTCTAGTCTCTCTTCTTTCATGTCTCAAGCATGCATCTTTGCTCATATTTTTGGAGGTCAAGCCGAGTTGAATTAGAGAATTCTTAATAGAAAATCAAAAAGCTCACTTCGGGCTTCATAGAAAACTAACGATCTCCTGAATCGGACTAATAAAGAGGTCGTATGAATGCATCAAATTTGCCTATTCGAATAGGTAGTTTTACACTTCAGAGAGATTTTCAGCATTCATGCTTTCTTGGAGCCATTTTGAACCAAATTTTGAAGGGCTTAGAAAGCTCAATTCTGAGTGGACTTTGTATTACCTCAAAGCTCATTTAACAAGCTTTCGAACAAATATTCTTGTTAAAGGAGTGGTTCAATTTTGAGTTTGTTCTATACTCCTAAATATGGCCTCTCGCCACTTAATTTCCTATAGAAAATCTAGTTTTCAGTTCATTGTGCTTCAGAAAGTCTAACTTTTGGCACTAGATTTCAGGTCATTGTGCTTCAAAAAGTCTAACTTTTGGCACTAGTTTTCAGGTCCTCTCGAGAATATTACATATGCAGATTATATGTAAAAAATGAACCTCATGATATGCTCTTTGGGATGCATTAAACTCTTTGAAAAAATTTGCAGATGTATTTGGAATGGCACGGCTCCAAATTTGGCTACTTAGTCATGATAATCTAAATTAGAGAGAAATTTTAGCATTTCTGTTTCTCAGTGCAACAATTTGGCTCATATTTTGGAGGTCTTCCCAAACTCGTTTTTAAGAAAACTTTATACCGTCTTGAAGTACATACTAAAATCTTCGTAAAGCATATATACATGCAAAAGAATGGGCCATAACAAAGCTCATATGACTTCTCAAAAATGGCTGCTCATCTATGATTCTATACTCGAGCCATTTTTCTTTCAGACTATCATGTTCTTGGATTGAAGTTTAGCACTAGTTTTGAGGCTGTTACATTAACAAAACATAGGCAAATTAGGTGTCGAAACAAAGCTCTGGATACGATCTTTAAGAGAGTCAACCTTTATTGTCTAACTCTAAACATATAATGCATAATATTGCTCTAACTACAGCAATCCAACTATGCAAAACAGTCCATTAACTTATAAATATTGTTCTTTTGGTCCTTGAATGGACCTCAGCAGCCCAGGGATCATGGCATTTGCGCATTCACACATTTGGGGGGGGGGGGGGGGATTAATACCAACAAAGGTCACAACATTTGTGGGTAACCCCTTCACAACTAAAGAATCTTCTACGTGGGTTGGTAGCCGTCCACGATGTTATGCACTGCATCCGATTGCCACACCTATAAGTACGCTCCCTTGAAATGGCGGGAGATGATTGACCACTATGCATGGGATGAATGGCTGGAGTTTGTAGCTTTTGGGTGAGAAATGAGGCAAGACTTTTTTTTATAGGCAGCAACTTCCTTTTTTTTTTTTTTTGGG
>CAVNYN010244189.1:0-10581 GCA_963692815.1 Nyctanthes arbor-tristis | reverse complement strand
TTTTGGATATCTAAACTGCATTCCAACTGGACCTGATATTTTCTGTGGGCTAATAGACTATTTGCTCTATAAATCTAGTGGTTAAAAATTTTTGTCTTGGGCCTGAATTTCAGTGTGGTCTAATTTGAATTTTACGGGACGGCAGAAATGTCCAGTGCGGTCCGTGGACCGCACTGGTCTTGTAAAGGCTCCGCCCCTGGTTTCTATTATAGAGACAAATGTGTATGTGGCGCGTTCTCTTCCACTAATTTACATAACAAGTGAGTCATGTAATGGCCATGTAAATTAGTAGAAGAGAAAGCGCTATATACACCGAGTGGCTTCATAACAGAAACACTCGATGTCTCCGAATTAAAACTCGCTATTATTTGTACATATAAAGTAAACAAAATTTATACATACTCATGAATTTATACACACCCTCAAAAATTATATTTCAAGGAAAATAAAGTCATAGGTATTAAAGTAAATATATGGAATGAATGTACAAATTTTGTATACGAATTCTAGATTATGTACAAATTTTGTATAGGAATTATGTACGGCCAAATCACTTGTAACTAGGAGTGGGCATTTTTCACCGAAAACTGACCCGACCACCATCACACGAAGAATCGAACCAGAAATGCTGGTTTTTCAGTTTTGGTTGGCCGGTTCGGTAGATTTTTGGGCTAGAAAAAGTACGTTCGGTTTGCCGACCGGTTTTTGGTGTAAAACCGACAAAAACCAAACCCGAACCGAGCATGACAAAACCGACAATGGAACCCATCGGAAAACCGAGCCGAGCATGACAAAACTGAATTGGGGATGGAAAACCGACCGTGTATACTAGTCTTTTAATCTTTTTGGGTTAAAAAATGGAAAAAAAAATAAAATTTTCTCTTCAAACGGGCTTAACTTTTACATACGATGTCCGATTTTCGTCTATAATATCATTCCGGAAAGCTCACGACGAGACGGACAAGACTCAATTTCACTCTGATGTATGACGGATTTTGGGTGTTTGAGGTCGTTTAGAGGGTCAAAACTGCATTTTTCTATATTTTTGTCATGTTTTTCGTATTTTCGTTATTTGCTTTGCAAGCCCAGCCACTAAAAGATTGTTGGCCCGTCTAGTTGCTCTATGTCACGCTCTCAATTTTAACAATAGCGGAAGCATTTAAATATTTATCTCAATTCAAAATCGAGGATGAGACGTTACAAATACAATTTAAAGGTATTGAGACTCTTTCACTGCGTGCTCTGATACGTGTATTGTGAACTATCCACAACGAAACTTCAGCTGTACACTAAAATCTAGATCACATACATGTATCTCCTCTACATTTGGGACGATCCGGCCATAAAACTCTAAATTCAATACCTACAGTATTGTAGAAGATGGGGAGTGAGTATAAAGTACTCAGTGAATAACAACATGCATTGGTTCATGATGGAATGAAAGAAGGCCACAACACCGCCAGAAAGCCAATCATAAGCACAAGTTGGGCCACTACGAGCTTAGCCCATAACCGTAAGCCATACAATACACAAAGATTCAATAACAATTCAAAATGGCCAAGACTACACAATAAGACCATAATATCACAAAGCAAAGCAAACGTGCAAACGGCGCCACTAGCGATGTCTAAGAACAAGAAACAACGTTTTATCCAAAGTAATGATGTACCGTCAATAATCAAATATCAAAGCAAAACAATAGGAGCATGAGGAGCAATTACATTCAAATATTGAATAACAAATAGAGTTATGAAAGATATGAGATTCTAAGAGGGGGAGCCAAGGCACACGTTACTCACAAGAGAATGCCAAAGTCATTTAAAACATGCGTATCAAGAGAGAGATAGAGATGTAGATAGAGATAGAGAGTCAAGACATGCGTTACTCACATTAAAGATTCCTCGAATAATCCCAAGTGAAAAAGTGTCATTAAAACCTTGACATTCCTCAATTAAAGCTATTTTTCAAGTTAGAATCTTTCTATATATGGTTATGAGCCTTTTCCAAGTGACAAATGGGTGTTTTAGTGGGTTTTTATTGGTGTTTTAGGGCCTCTCCTAATTTTGGACGAATTTTAGTGTGTTTGGGAAGGTAAAGGGAGGATGGTTGGGTGTTAAGAAGGATGAGGACCCAAATCAATAATAGTTAGAAATTAGTTAGTTTTAATAAACTTTTGAATTCCGTCAATCAAGTCTCGACACTTGACACGATCTGGCGCCGTACATATGTTGGGATGACTTGGCAAAATGACATTCATTCACTTATTGTTAGATAAGTCCTTATATTTTGTCGCCTTGTAATTTAGTCACTGAACTTCTATTTATATTGATCAAGAACTATAATCTTTCTTTGACTTCAATTGAGTAACAATTTTTTTTCTTTTAATTCAATTCAAGTATTTATTTCATCATTGTCACAATAACGGCCATGTAGCTTAATTAAAGGTTAAATTTTCGCGGGATGTTAGACTCTATTTATTTCGTCTCGTAGGGTTTTTCTATTAATTGACTTCGAATAAGATTTGAGTGTTTTCAATTTGCAATCCTATTTTGTGAGCGTTTACAGCTAACAAATTATAATTTGTTATGATTACTTTTGCTCATTTCTGGTTTTGAGTTTCGAATTTAGAGTTTGATTTCATATTATTATATTATAATGTATAATCGCATCCCGTTAGTTTACCAATTTATTATCTTGAGTATTTTAACATAAATTTTTTTCACAAACCAATTAAACGTGAAAATATTCAAATGCGAAATAAGAAAAAGGTGAAAATATTCAAACGTTCCATGACAAAGACAAGAGCTTTGACATTTGATTTATTAAAAAAAAAAATGAAAATCAGTTTAAAACCAAACCGGTTCAGTCCGGTGGCTTGGGTTCGGTGGGAAAAATTCCCCACCGACCATGGGCGGTTTGGCGACGGTTTTGCTGGAAAACCGAACCACCTGCGCACTCCTACTTGTAACATATTGTACTGTACTTAAGCATTCCCAGTTGTTTGCAAAATTTTATTTATAGAGATTAGAAATGATCACTTTTCCACAATATGATTAAATAATATTATTTATTATTCAGATTGAAGATTGACGACACTATCTCCAATCTAAATAAATAAGACTACTCAAAAGGAATTTTAAATAAAAAGACCTGTCCAAATAATTTTAACTTTTAATTTTATTTCATTCATTAGTATTGTAATTTTATTTTATTTTATTCATTATTATAATTTCTTTCTTTCTTTCATTTTTAGTCATAAATAGAGTCCACCAATCAGCACATTACATTCAGTGTTAAACTAAGTGTCATAAAGCTAGTAGATAGGCAACCAAAGGGCCAGCAGAACGAGAGTATAAGCACAAGACCTTGACATCTTCTACCCTAATATATGGTAGTTTTCAACTAGTTTCAGAAAAACACCTTGCACGGGCCATTGGAAGAACTAGGCAGAAAAATTAGATTACATGATACAAAATCACACTTCCATGAAGCAAATGAATTGGTTTCCTTTAACTTGTAGAAGCACTTAACACACATCCAAAACCATTCTCCATGCACATAAGTGGCCTTTATGAACTGAAACAACAAAATCATTTGATTCATTGAGGTAAAGTAGCCCACGGAGGGCAAAGGCAAACCATTCAAGCTCTAATATTGAACACTCACTTTCCTCATTCTAGCTTTTGTTCTCTCTTCAACAGATGACTGAGTAAAGTTTCTCTTTTCTTTGATATTCACAGGGAAACAAGATAGTCCCTTCCCCACAGGCTCCTTGACTTGACAAAGCACAAGATTTTGATACAACAAAAATGGTACTCTCAAAATCCAACTGAACCAACTAATGAAGAGTAGGAAGCATTTTCGTCTGCTGTATCATTCGTCTGTTGCAAACTCTTATATGATTCTGTATCTGTAACTTTTAGTACTCGTTCACGTTCTATATTGGCCATATACAATAGCTGTAACCTTCTGCTCTTTGCTTCTTCAATATCACCTTCCCAGCAAGTCTCAGTAACAATCTCAATGACTTTATCTACTTTGTTCTCTGATACTAGAGTTGCATTTTCTAGTAGGACCAGGTAAACTTGCTCTGCAGCAGACTTCCGAATCTGGGAAAAATTTACAAGGTACATGAGTACACTTCTCATTATCAAATATATGCAGGTTTCAGTTTTAGTTTCATAAAAAATAGCGCTCTCTTGGTCCTTTCTTAAGAAGTATTGTTCAGGAAGGAGAAAAAAAGGGGAAAAAGGAATAGAGAAGAAGAGTACGTGTAATGAATAAGCAATATTTTAGAGTAACAGACCTTGGGGTAGCGGTGGTTGAGGAAGGTAAGAAGTTGAGAGAAAGCCCGGACATTGATGGGTTCTAATATTGAAGCAATGTACCCAAGTATTGCAATTCCTGCAAATAACTTTGAGAAGTCCTTTGATCTTCTCAATTCAATAGCAAGAGAATCCAAGACAGCAGCACAGAATATGGCAGTCTGGGCCTGAAGAATCAGGTGTCAGACCATCAATTAAAAGGTAAAAAGCATTAAACCATGCATCGATCTGCAGCTACCAGTAGATAACCAAGTCGACTCATGTTTGATAAATTTGAAAGGAAAATTACGATTAGCTCCGGTAGCTTCAAGATCCTGCAGTGGAGTAATATTAGGCTACCTATCACACGGTTCTAAGAATTATGCTGATACTCTTCCCATTTAACTTCAACTAATGGTGCTAGTTTCTTTCTTCATGAGAATGACTTCATGACACACAGGAAAGCAGGGGGAAACACTTGTTCTTTGGTGCTTTATGATAAATCAAATTTTGATAAAAAAATAAATAAATAAATAAAACTTTAATACCAACCACAAATTCTTCATAATTATTTAAAAAAAATGCACACTTCTCAATAAATTTTCTTTACATCTCCACCCCCCACACCCCCCCCCCCCCCCCCAAAAAAAAAAAAAAACAACAAAAAAAACCAACCCAAAAATAATAATAATAATAATTATTTATAAATCACTCAAAATCACTCACACATAAAGCTCCCTAGAACAAGCTCTTGAAAACTGTTTGGCCAAGTTATCAGAATTGGATAATCTGAAAAGGTTATGGCAAAAAAATGGCAAAGTTTCTTACTGGAAGACCAAGGAGAGTTAACTAGTAAGTTCCATAAAACATGAGGTGGAATTTTGCATTGTTCGAATTCAAAACCTGCTTTTCTTAGAGCAGTTACACAGGATCAGTCTCACAGTAGATGTACCGGATAAAACAAATACAAATTACATTCAGAAAAACCTTTGGCAAAATAAATCACTATTGTTTCACCTTAGTCCACAGTTTCAGTTATCAGGAAGGCAATAGAAAGTGATGCACATATCAAGTTCCCCAAAAAAAAAAAAAAAGAGAGAGAGATGGTTAAAAAACAATATTTAAGTTAGCAACTAAGGAAGAAACACTAACCTCCATGTTCAACAGCATCTTTTTGCTGAAAAGAATCTCAATAGTCTGAAATAAAGACGTTGCCATCAGCATGGTAGAACTTTCAGGGAGAAAAGAAAAAAAAAAAAAAGGATACTTTAAACCCTTCAACCAGTTCTAATAGTTCCAAGACGATGATTAAACCAAAGCGCCTTTGAAACCTTCATTCCCAATGGTGGCAGTTACATTATGATGGCATCTTCACGTAGAGTGTCAATTCATAATGAAACTATAGTAGCAAAATGTTCCTATGCCTCTTGGAAAATTTTACTTTTCAATAACAAAATTGTTCTCTATTATAAAAATTCTACAATAAACTAAGGAGGTGTTTGATTCCAAACACATTATAATCCCACATACTACTAATTTGATCATTGATTTGACAACTGCTCATTTATAACTACAAATTTCAAACTTTTATTAAATATACACCACTCATTCCACCCCATTATAATTTCTCATTATAATTCAATTTGAATAAATAGTTTCAAACAGGTACTAAAATAACATATTTTTGATAGCAGAAACATAGGGGCTTTTGACCATAATCAGTATCCCAGGGATAACGACGCAAATTCCTGAACTCATGTTGTGTCTTCACGTTTTGTAATATTCCATAATCAAATAATGACAAATAAAAATCCGACTGAAGACAGTGATGCCTTAGTTATTTTATTAGTATTAATTATTACATCACACAATTTATTCCCAGTTAAAACAAATTTGAAAATTGCAGGCTTCTTTCCTTCCTAAAACTGATAAAACCAAACTAACATTTACCAATTGCTGCAAAAGAATTAAGAAATAATCAACTAATTCATTCCATAATACTGGCAAACTAAATGACAAAAATCATTGCTGATATGAACCAGATAGGAAGTGAATGAGCACGATAACATGTCCTAAAATACAATCACTGAATCTAAAGGCTCCGTCAGAACTGAAGAAAAGAATAAAATATCTTTTAACCATTCAAACTGATTAGTATAAGGGAAAAAATGGCGAATACTTCTTTATAAAGAGTTAAAAAATCAGGTAAGTCAGCAGAAGTACATGATAGAGACTAACACACTTCCTAGCAATTTATGAACTAACCACCTTTGCCAAAAGAATTATGCAACTTGTACACAATCTTTTTCACACCCATGTGGACCATGTGATGGTCATAGATTCAGAAATGATGTGATGTGTGAAGAAGCAGGTTCTTTCCACATGGGTGTGTAAAAAGATTATGTACAAAAATTGTGTGCGTATAGCATGATTGGTGCAAAAATCCCATTTCTTCTTAGAAAAATATAATCAAAGAGCATTTTTATGGTGCCTGTTTGAGTGATCAATCGTGCTGACAAGAAATGACAGTAACCAGTTTGGTGGAATTACCTTGAAAGTTGGTATAATAACTCTGTCACACTTTTTGTAATTTTGAAGAACCCATAGTATATCATTAGACAGCCTGAACTCCCTGGAGTCATTCTGGCCCTCAGTTTCATTACTCTGAAGATAGTCTAACAAAGCACTAAGTGACACCTTTCTCAAAGAATCTTGTAGTCCACCAATAGAAATGACCAACCCAGATATTATATATTTGCTGTAGCAATTAAACTGAAGTAGTTGAACAAAACGAGGATATGAGAAAGTGGGTACCTGCAGTGAATTTAGAATATTTCATTTGCCAGGAAAGTAAGTAAACCAGAATATTAAAGGAGATTTCACGAATCTAACTTACCCCCCACTTAATATCTGCCTCATCAGGAACTATGTTTTCTAGTTTTTCTCTGTGTGGTATGTGTGGTACAAAAATTGTCTTGTTGTACAGAACTCTTTGGAGAATTCTTGCCGCTGATTCCCTCAATTTATCCATCTTCTCTACAGCTTGCTTAGCAATGCCTCCAACTAAATTGGTTGCCAGGTTTGCATCGAAAAAGGAATCAATCTGATTGTTTTCTATGTTCTTTTCATCGTGCAGCTCTGAGATAGACTTATACCCTTCTGATTCACGGGGAAAACCCAAAGAATCTCTCTTGCATAAAATACATATACACTTTTCAAGTCCATCCATTGCAGCCTCACGAACCCAAGAACCTACATCACCCCTGTTATCAACAGAGTAATCATCCAAAGCTTTGAAGAGGCTGCACATCACTTCGTTTCCGATAAAAAGAAAGAGGGAACTGCCATCTTCATCAGAGAAGAAATCAGAAAATTTTGCTTCATCTGTTAATGTTTTGCAAACAGATGCGAGTGCTTTTACAGCATTCACACGTGATTCAGCATCCCGGTCATCAGGATTAACCTGCATATACGCAAATGGTTAAGAATTGTGGATTGTTTTACTTTTACCTACAGCAGAAGTGGAGTTGGGAAAGTGTTTCACAGTTTTCCCCTCAGTAGAGAAGGCAAACAAAAACATACCTCAATTGCACATGAACTACAAAGCTTTGATAATACAGTCTTCCAGTCTCTAGCCAGAAACTGAAATGGCAAAATACACAGTGCTAGTGCAGATCCTCGTCTTGCAGCCACATTAGGATCTGTCAATTGTTCTAGGTATTTTGATGTAATCTCGTTCATGCCTTTGTTGTCGAAGGATAAAAGGTAAGCAGAAACATAATGTTTCAGAGCTTCATTAGCAGCATTCTGCATGTTCCAGTTTAAATGTGATTGGACAGTTTGACAATGAAATGCACTCTAAAATAGAATTCATGTAGCAGAAGATGAAAAGAATAACCTGTATATCAGCATTAGGATGTCTCAAATTCTCATTAAGTGTATCAAGTAGACTTCGTATTGTTTTTTCTGTCAAATGCACTTGAGCTTGGGCAATGCACTCAATGAAGCGAGAAACAGCAGAACGCATTACTTCTCCTCCTTTTCCACGATAAAGCCTTGCTTTCTCAATGGCAGGAACCACATTAGCAACCATTTTCTGCTTATCTGCAAGACAAGTTTTTCATTTAAACTTAACGAGGCAATAACAAATTTTGAAATAAACAGACATAAAGATAAGAAATGATCCAAAATTATAAGAAACAGAAACTTTTTGAAGCAAAAATATACGACTAATTCCGACAAATTTTTCTCATTAGGGGACCATAATAATCACTTATTTACCTGTCCTCGTTGATCGAGGCTTAGTTGTAGTTAAAAAAAAAAAGGATCCAACAGTATCTTTAGTATAATTGTTTTCGCGTTTTGGTATTTACGTGATCTCAATATAAATATATACTTGTGGAAAATAAGATTTCTGTATAAAGATTATCGAAAGGACTGCCAAGATATATGAGTTATGATGCCTTACATATCTTAAAATTTCATTACTGTTAGTAACACACCTGTTGATAGAACAGAGTTGCACTGATGCAGAGCCAAAACAACCTCACCAGCAGCCAAAGTTGCACCATGCCTCATGCACAAATCAGACGATAGAGTGCAAGGAATTAATTTCTCCAAAACCACGTTGGCAAAATATTCAGGCTCGAATTTCACAAGCAATGAGAGAGCTTTGGCAGCAAGTTCTCTCAAACTTTTGTCCTTTATGTTTAAACAAAAACTACGAAAACATTAGTAAACCAACCAACAACAAGAATATAGGACACTAGCCTACAGTCATTAGTATGATGAGACGAGCAACCAATTAGAAAATTTTCTGCCCAAAAGTGAAAATAAATGAAATGGTGAGGACTAAAATTAGTAACAAATTTGCAAAATCTATCAAGAAATGAAAAGAGTATCAAGTGAAAACAATGAACAACTCCAATCTTCCAAAATTCCATCTTTCATTTTCTTCCATTCTTTTTAAGTGCTTTTAGGTATTAATTTTCATGGTGTGAACTGCTGAAATGAAGTGATTATAGAATAGGCAGTAAAGTATTTTGGCACATGCAACCCCCTGAAAAGCAAAAAGAAAGAAAAAAAATACTGTGGCAATAGTATTTGCCATCTAAATGGCAGTGTTCAAGAAACACGTCTCTCATACATCTTAAATTGCCAATATCAACTTCCAACTACTAGGAAATAAGGGTGAATTGCTTTGGCTTTGTCCATGAAAGTCCAACAGAAACTTCGTGAATAACTATGGTCTTCCAAGTTTAAAAGCTGTAGCCAAATTTAATACCAAATTGCTCAGATCAATCTTTTTTTCTTTTCCTTTCCTTTTTCCTTCCCTTTCTTCGGCTGGGAAAAGTATTGGGACCATGTGGTAAACAAAAATATGAAGTTCAACCCAAGATAGTGTAAACAAAAAAGGAACTTGAAATCCACAATATGCTAGTCTGTTTTTGTTTCAAAAAAGGAACTCCTACTGTTTAAATCTAAATTTTGATCTACATTATATAAGTACAAGCAATGGCTGTGCAATCAAATTAGTGGTATGAAAAATGGAAACTACAACATAAGAATGAAAAGGCACTAATTTTTTACTTCTATAAATTTTGTATAAAGTTTTTAAAGGAATTACGAAAATGATGCCGTCAGTAGCACTCTTCAAATCCTCCTTTCCAGGAATATTTAACTGAAATTCACAGATCTAACATGACAATACACAGAGAATAACAAAAACAAAAGCAGACATGGAATCCAGATTGAACATACCCAATGAGGAATCTTGCTGTGCATCAGTTCATCCACAAATGGATACAGGTATCCATCATATTGAGCAACAGAGACAGCCACATTAAGATATGAGTTTACACGGGAGGACAATGCAAAATAATCAGCTGTATTTACTATATCAATGCCATAGGGAAAATTTCCTTGTCTCCCAACATTTTCCTGTAAAGCAGCGGCAGCTGCTCTTCTGCAATTTACCTATGCAATATGCTCAGACCTTCAGCATCATAATAGTGTTAGAAAAAAAAGGAAAATATGCCAGATGAGTTACTCCTGAAAAGAGAAAACTTATATAAAAGCACCTCACGGTCATAGCAGGCCACAACTAGAAGGTGTGGAGCTAGATGTTCCAACACACTTTTCATATCCCTGTGAAAATATGAACGGCCAAATGCCCAACAAACATAAGCAGCTGCATCACGTACATGAGATCCAACACTGTGTGGTCCTCTTCTAACATCATAATGTAATGCCTGTTAAATGAATTTCTCGTCACACC
>CAVNYN010244185.1:0-26709 GCA_963692815.1 Nyctanthes arbor-tristis | reverse complement strand
CCCCCCCCCCCCCCCCCCCCCCCCCCCCCCCCCCCCCCCCCCCCCCCCCCCCCCCCCCCCCCCCCCCCCCCCCCCCCCCCCCCCCCCCCACAAAATATACTCTTTTATTTTTCATACAAAATTTTAGATATGAGGAACAAGACATCACACCTAAAGTTACCTAGCAATTAAAGAGAAGAAAATATAATTCTATTCATTTATTCGATCCAGAAATATACTCAGTTTGTCTATTGTTATGATTGAAGACGAGATTTAAATGAACATGTCCAATCCCCCTCTCTCTAACAATTATATTTATTTACCAAAAGCGTTTGCTAATCATATCTTGATTCGGAATTAACATGCAATTTCACAAGCGGGAATCAAGAACGTTGCATTGGAGATGAGAATTATATAGTACTGTCTGCGGTATCTTTCTAAACTTTAAGAATTCAAAATTGGGATTATAAGTTATGACTTCAATATTTCACTGACCATATTATAGCTTCTGAGGGTATATGTATAATTAGAATTTTGTTGAGGTGATCTAATAACACCATAGATTGATTTCATTGATTTGCAAGTTGTTGCTACTTGCAACAATGCCATGTTAACAATTATTTTTTTAGTTGGAACTAATTTAGTGTTAAGTCCTAATATTGATGATAAGAAAGGAACTTCATTTAGCTTTTGTATCCAACCAAAAATGTGGGCAATAAAAAATTTTGTGTCAATTTATTAGGAGCTTTTATGTAAAGCTTAAATATTAATGGTGATGAATTTAGAGGAGAATATTTTGTGCATTGATAGCGCTCCAACGTTTTCAGCTCCTTGTTTTACAGGGAGCAATTTAGATGCTATATAAATGCAAAGTCCTTTTCGTAAAAAAAAAAAAAAAAAATTAATGGTGACGTACTATATGTATTTTTATGTAGTATAAAACAAAAATCATCTGTAATGAGTTTTTTTTTTTTTTGACAGTAATCATCTGTAATGATTAACGAAGATAGAGAGATGTAGAACAGTAGATATGGATAAATATTTTCTGGTTAATTAATTAATGAGACACATATATAAAAAATATAGATGCAAAAAAAAAAAATGTTACATTCATGGCTAGTTTTATAATAATTATTATTGTAAAGGTTAAACACATGTCACTAGTATGTAAATTTTATTGATTCAAAACTGGTATTACGTGTTCAATCCATATAATCTGTTTTACATATATCAACGTCCCTCATTTTTAACGGAACATTTTCAAATCAATTATTCTATCCAACACAAATCTTTCACAAAATTCAGGTTGATTGTACAGCATATTAATTAAACTAATTAAACTGCTTTTAGTTTTATTTGGATTCGGATTAGGATGTGTCTTCTACCTTAGTCATTTTAGCAATAACTAAAATTCTCACCCATGCGTTACACGAAATCTAAAAGTAATAATAATAGTAATTTTAGGGAGATATATTTATCTGGCGTGAAAAAGAAACATATTTAGCTGATAACTATGTATTTGATGATCGTGGGCCTTCAAGTTCACCACTTACATATAAACAACCAATTCACGTTTACCAACTAATAAATATCAGTTATTTATATCATATGAACATGTCTACTTAGAATTACTCTAATAATAAATGTCAATAAATTTTTTTACAAAAGTTTAATAAATTATTAATACAGCAAGTTGAGTCATATATTAGCATTATAAAATATAAGTTTTTATAAATATTCTATCATATTTAGATTTATTTATTTGTCGGTAACACTTTTTACAACAGTTAATTTTTTTCATACAATGCGTATAGGGGGCAGGAGGGGAATCAATATCAGTATTCATGTCAAATAAATATTTCTCTATATAATTACTCATGTCTAGAATGTGAGAAGCATAAAAGTCGTAGTACTTCTTTGAATTACAACACCAGTTAATTATACATATAAATAAAAATTAATTGAAGTGATTTAATAAAAATAAAATGTTTAATAAAAATTGTTGAACAACTATTACAGTACAACCTTATCAATATTCGGTCTATATCTCAAATAAATAATCTAGCTCTAAATACAGTAACATTTAAATTATCAAAAAGTTTCAATTTAATTATAGAATTGACAAATTATAATACTATGATTTTTAAAAAAAATCAATTGATTATTGCACTTCAATAACCATATAAAAATTTCTTAAAAAATTATTAAAAATTGAAATTTACAATTAATGTTTCAGATTTTTAGAAATTTATTAGTTTAGAGACATACTATACTTGAGTTTTCGAATCATAAAAATTACTATGTGTTTTTTATGAAATATAACTTTCAATTAATTTCGTGTTCGATTTGATAAGTGACAAATCCCTAATTCAAAATACTTGGCTAAAAAAAACACTGTGAATTAAGGATCGGATATATGTTAATAAAGGAAAAGGTGAATATTATCTAGTATAAAAATCTCAAAAAAAAAAGATAAAAATAAAAATACAAAAAAGAATTAAATGATGTCATAAAAAATCTTATAAAATCAGAAACCTTATAGAGTCAGAAATTTTAAATAACTAGAAAAAGAGTGAGAAAATCCACCCTTATCTTATTATAGGTAACTCTCTTATACCTCTTTGACATCCACAAAATTTGTTTCTGTTTTCTTTCCTTTTTCTTTGCATGAAAACAATTACTGCCCCTTTTCAAGTTACTTAAAAGTTCAATTTAATTGTAAATTGTTATAATGTTCTTTTTTTCTTTGCAAAATTTATAATGTTATTGTCAACTATAGTTTTCGGACATAATATCTTAATATTCTATTAATATTTTGTTTCATTAATCTACGCAATCTAAATAATGAGTTTATTTTTAGAAATTCTATATCTCATATTCACATGAATCTTTGTTTTTTTTTAAAAAAAAAGGCTTCAACATTATCATCATATATCTGATAATAACATATTAGATACTTCCTCCCCCCCCCAAAAAAAAAAAACTGTTTCCACTTATGAAAAACCAAGGAATATCATGTTTTTCCTCTCACGGAAATATTATATTATATTATAATAATTAGCCTTCAACATTATCATCATATATGATAATAACATGTTAGATACTTCCTTTCAAAAAAAAAAAAAACTCATGTTAGATACTGTTTCCACTTATGAAAAACCATGGAATATCCTGTTTTTCCTCTCGTGGGAATATTATATTATAATAATTAGTCTCTCAAATATTTTTCCCCAGGATATTACTGTTGAAAATAAAAATATACATGTTGCATCTCATAAAAATAAACTCATTTTTATTTTCAAGGAATACTAATTTGATTCAAAAGTAAAACTTTAATATATTTTTCGCAAAATACCTTTATTTATGTCAACAATTTATTTAGAAGATAAATCGTTATGTATTATTATGTCTATAACTTGTTTTATAACTTGCGTGCATGGCATTATCCTGTGAAATCTTACATTTTAATATTTGTGAAGGGATTAATGGTTTTCCGCCATATGTGCAAGTTATATAAAAAGTTATATAGTGAATACTGGATAGTACGTGCAGCGTGATCTTTATTTAAATTGGGTAAATAAATACGTACTCACGAAGAAAGGTAAAAATATCTATAGACCGGGTGCTAGCCCATTGTATTATCATCTCCTAAAGTCAAAACTTTAATGATTCAATTCATTATTATAATAAATTAATTTTTGTATCAATTATCAAACTCAAAATTTACATAATTAAATACAAAAATTAGTTGTTATATTAATTCATGGCAACAAAAAATACAGAATCTTTATTTGCATTATATTTTCACATAGGTACTTAACTTTTGCCCAGCATATCAATTACATCTCAACTAAAAGCGCAATAAAAATATTCTCTCCTTAATTTGAAGCATGAATATCCAAAAGAATTGGTGATCAAAACGACGGTTGAGCCATGCTTATATTAGTGGAAAATATAAGCGAATTTGGCGTTAAAACTTTAGGAAAATACTTATTTCAAATAGCCATGGTTTAGGCCCTAAAGTACAATTAAATTATGGAGTCCCAGATATTAATTAACATTTTTCACTTACACGCACGCACGTACACATTATAATATTTTCAATTCCCATTTTGCCCCTAGAGCGATTCAAAATCCCTAAATCGTCCTTTTTCCCAAGTTTTTCCAATCCATACGATTTATCAATCCGATCCACACCCACACCACCCTCACTCCCACCCCTTTCGCGTGTGCCCGCAAAAGCTCACTCGGAAGCCTCTTTCGCACACAACACATAGCATAAATTCGCCATTTCACTTCACCCCTCTTTGCTCCACTGACCAGTTTCTCTCCCGATTCCTTCCAAAAGAATTCCTCTGCCGTCGGCAATGGCCGGTCTGACTATACTTCCAGATCTCGGGACCGAAATTTTGATTCCGTTGTGTGCCGTGGTCGGAATTGCGTTCTCGCTTCTCCAGTGGATGTTTGTGTCTAAGGTCAAGCTGGTTCCTGAGAAATCGCACGCTAACGATGGCAAGAACTACACTGAGTCACTTCTTGAGGAGGAGGAGGGCATCAACGACCACTCTGTAGTTCATAAGTGTGCTGAAATCCAATCGGCCATTTCTGAAGGTATATAGTTTTACATATGTTTGAAAGCAGGCGTTAGGATGCTTAATTACATGTTCTGGCTCAGAATTTTATCTTTTTCATTTTTGCGATGGATCTTCCGGATTTATGTATTTTTAGTTTCGCGGAGGTGAAGTTTAGCTGGAAATTTCTTAAGAAGTTACCTGAAATGACTGATGTGATGTGTGTCTCTCTGGATGAACATGCATTGAATTCGTAATTCTTGTTTATAATTCAGTTTCCAGTGGTTTAATTCCTTTCTTACTAGTTCGTATGCTGTAGAATATAGTTTTTAGTTTTTATTTCCAATAACAACAAAGCCTCCATTTTCCCGCTTCTTTCAACTAAATTTTAATCCATGCGCATACATATATTATCTTTCTTATCCTGTACACACTGAGAGACTCATCTATGTCTGAAAGGTATGTGAGGTTATATTTTGTTTTAGTTTTTCTTTTCTATCATGTTCATCTTTATACTTATCACACTGGGTGGAGGAGTAAATACCTGGAAACGCTTGGTCATCTGCATTCACCACTTATTTGATATTCTTTAGTACTCTGGGAAAAAAAAACTCAATGGAGATTTGCTTTTGTTACGGGTGAGTCAAAATAGGTGAACATAGGTTGATACATTGAAACTACCTCTGATTTCATTTTTACTGTGGCAGTGTGATTGAAGATTCCGTAAAGATCTGGGGACTTCTTTTGTTTCGTTGTTGTTTCAAAATAAAAAGATTTACGTAAATGCTATCTCTTTCGGCTCGTATCCGGAGGCAGAAAATGGTAAATATTAACGGCAAAAAAGATGACGTAATTAACATTTTTTTTTTCAATTAAATTTTGTCGGTGTTAGTCGTCATATTCTTTACGGTAGCTCTAGGAGTCTTGCTGATGTGGGATATTTTTGCTCTATTTTACTGGCGGAGTTTTGTAATTATCGTTAAGTTTTGTCCATTGCCCCCTATAACATCTCCATATGCTCTACATTTTAAAAATGGCTTTATAACCAACTACTGTTGTCAGCCTCTGCATCAACATTTCAACATTTGATTTTGTCTTTAAATCAACATTTCTCAATTTCTTTTTGTATTTGTTTCCCTTATAATAGATTGGACTGGGAGTGACTAGATTCTAGGAAGCGGTTCACCCATGTCTTTCGCTTTGTAATTCTTAATGAAAGCCAATCCAAAATTAATAAATAAAAAGGCCTAATTCACTTAATTTCTAGATGCAAATAGTGGAAACTCTGCTATTTACGCAACTCATTTGACAGAGAGTGATCAAATAATAACGGGAGAGGGGAAAAAGGAAAAAAACTGAAGAACATGGGACCATCAATGATATTGACATCTCTTGGAACCTTTTTTTTTGAAAGAATAAACTACATCTCTAAACCAGTTCAGCAATTATATCCATGTCTTCTTTACCTTTTCCAATGAGTTGATAATAGTTTGTGCTATACCACAGGTGCAACATCATTTCTGTTTACGGAGTATAAGTATGTTGGTATTTTCATGGTTGCTTTTGCTGTGTTAATCTTTGTTTTCCTTGGCTCGGTGGAGGGATTCAGCACAAAGAAGCAACCTTGTACATATGACAGCACCAAACTGTGTAAGCCAGCACTTGCCACTGCTGGCTTTAGCACCATATCCTTCCTACTTGGAGCTGTAACTTCTGTTGTTTCTGGATTTCTTGGAATGAAAATTGCCACCTATGCTAATGCTCGAACTACTTTAGAAGCTAGAAAAGGTGTTGGGAAGGCTTTTATTGTTGCATTTAGATCTGGTGCAGTGATGGGGTTTCTTCTTGCTGCAAATGGGCTACTGGTGTTGTACATTACCATCAATCTCTTTAAGTTATACTATGGTGATGACTGGGAGGGCCTATTTGAGGCAATAACTGGTTATGGGCTTGGTGGCTCTTCGATGGCTCTTTTTGGCAGAGTTGGTGGAGGTATTTATACAAAAGCTGCTGATGTTGGAGCTGATCTAGTGGGCAAGGTGGAAAGGAACATCCCAGAGGATGACCCCAGAAATCCAGCGGTATAGATGCCATTGCATTGCACTGTCAAAAATTTGTTAGCGTTGTTTGCTCTTTGTATTTTCATCTAATTTTGGATAATATTTCAGGTCATTGCAGACAATGTTGGCGATAATGTTGGGGATATTGCTGGTATGGGGTCTGATCTTTTTGGTTCATATGCTGAATCATCCTGTGCAGCCCTCGTTGTTGCTTCAATATCTTCTTTTGGGATCAATCATGAATTGACTGCGATGCTATATCCTCTTCTTATCAGCTCTATTGGGATCCTTCTTTGTTTGCTCACCACCTTGTTTGCAACTGATTTCTTTGAGGTCCAGAGCGTTAACGAAATTGAACCAGCATTAAAGAAGCAACTTATTATCTCTACAGCATTGATGACCATTGGAATTGCACTTGTGAGCTGGATTGGACTTCCATCCTCCTTCACTATATTTAATTTTGGAGTCCAAAAGGAAGTTAAAAACTGGTAGGTTCTGCACGTTCTTGTTTATAACGTCATGCGGAAAATTTTTACATTTCACTGATCCAATAATGATTAAAGGTTAACATTTTAATCTATAAAGATCCAGTTTATCCCTTAATGGGACATGCCTGTCCTCACTAATTAAATTAAAGTCTGAAAAATTACTTTTTCCTAGGGAATCCTCTTACCCCAATGGGCCCAAAAAATTAATAACCCTTCCTGCTCACCCTGTTTGATTAAAAACATTGTATAAAATAAAAAATAAAAAAAAATTTTAAAATATCAAACGGGGCTACAAGTAGGCCCAGTAGTTGCCCCACCACACCCCCAAGGTTTTGAAAGGTCATTTGGGTTTTTTTTTTTTTTTTTTTGGGGGGGGGGGTTTGTTCCAAGTGCATGGTGGAATATACATGCGCTTATGTTTGATATACATTTTATGTTCTTTTTTCCTCAAATTGAACAAGTGACTAAATTTGCAGGCAACTTTTCCTATGTGTTGCTGTTGGTTTGTGGGCTGGTCTTATTATAGGATTTGTTACTGAGTACTACACAAGTAATGCTTACAGGTATGTTTCTGGACAAATTGTGTATCTCTGTGGAATTATGTTATGCATTTAGCTCATTTCTATAATAATTGTTGTCAGCCCCGTGAAAGATGTTGCCGATTCCTGTCGTACTGGAGCAGCCACCAATGTCATTTTTGGGCTTGCATTGGGATACAAATCTGTCATCATTCCTATTTTTGCCATAGCCATCAGCATTTTTGTTAGTTTTACTTTTGCTGCAATGTACGGTATTGCTGTAGCTGCCCTTGGTATGCTGAGTACCATAGCAACTGGTTTGGCTATTGATGCATATGGCCCCATCAGTGATAATGCTGGGGGTATTGCTGAGATGGCAGGCATGAGTCACAGAATTCGAGAGAGAACTGATGCCCTTGATGCTGCTGGAAACACCACTGCAGCTATTGGAAAGGTACATATTTGTAGCCTCTGGCAATTTCTACTTTTAATATATTTCGTCCTACCCTTGGATGACGCTCATGGTGGTCATTTGTCAGCATGTCCGTTTATGTATTTGCATAGGATTTAGTGGGAAAGTAGAGAGAATTAGAAGAAATTGAGAGAAACAGATTTAATTCATGGTAAATGTCTGCCTGTTAACAATGACAATAATCCTCTCTATGTAGAGGGTTTAACTTAAACCTGGACTTGGTAAATATATAATGTATTATTACACAATATAACATCTTCTTGGATCTTTATCACTTTTTTTGGGGGAAGATTGATGGTGCATGAGCCACTCCTACGTGCTACCACCAGTCCAAGTTCCAGTTATGCAGTATATTCTGCTTCTGTAGTCAAATATTTGCGTGCCTTACTTTACTTCAATCTTCTGCTTGTAAACGTTGTTGTAATGTTCTTACGTTTGTGGCAATAAACGTTATAAGCATTCTCCAAGTTTGTGTGCCTTACTTTATTTCAATCTTCTGCAATATGTCCTAAGTGTTGCTGCCGTTTTAACCTCAACGGTTAAGGGGACGAGTGGGACTATGGTGTAGGCTGACTTAGCGACGTTTCTGCACAAGGCAGAACGCTAAGGCTGCATGGGTTTTTCGTTAGTGATACAAAACCAGCCGATTCAATATTCATCACTCTAGAATACTAGTGTTCCTCAGCAAGCAGTCTTACTGGTTTTGTTATGTTTACCGAAACATTTTTCTCGTATGCCAGGGATTTGCGATTGGGTCTGCAGCTCTCGTGTCCCTTGCCCTCTTTGGTGCCTTTGTGAGCCGTGCAGCAATTTCAACCGTGGATGTCTTAACTCCCAAAGTCTTCATTGGTTTGATTGTGGGAGCTATGCTTCCTTACTGGTTCTCGGCCATGACAATGAAGAGTGTAGGCAGTGCAGCCCTTAAGATGGTTGAAGAAGTGCGCAGGCAATTTAACACTATCCCTGGTCTCATGGAAGGCACTACAAAGCCCGACTATGCCACTTGCGTTAAGATTTCCACAGATGCATCCATTAAGGAAATGATTCCTCCAGGTGCTCTTGTCATGCTCACTCCACTAGTGGTTGGCATTTTCTTTGGCGTGGAAACTCTGTCTGGTGTCCTTGCCGGATCCCTTGTCTCCGGCGTACAGATCTGTTGTGGCATTTGCTCTATCTTATTTCTGCTTATATGTCAAAGCAAACTTGTGATTCCCTAACTTGGATGAGAAAATAAACATTTATTGGCATGTGCTGAATTATGATTTTGCTTCAAGTAACTGCCGTAATTAATACTGTGATGCGACTTAGTTGAACATCTGCAGAACTTATCAATAGAGGCATAGAAACACCATGCTGTATTTTAGAAAGATCGGAAGAGCCGTCCTGCATCCGTTTTTAGGTTCTCCTGGATTTGGTCATTTGACAATTTTCTTTCTGCAGATTGCTATCTCTGCATCTAACACTGGAGGTGCTTGGGATAATGCCAAAAAATACATTGAGGTAAAGTGTTGTTAAAATACATGATTTTCGGATGGAATCATTCAAATTGGTGACTCTTTATTCTGCTGTTGCTTCTGGCTCAACAGGCTGGTGCTTCAGAACACGCAAGGACTCTGGGTCCGAAAGGGTCTGATGCCCACAAGGCAGCTGTGATTGGTGACACGGTTGGTGACCCTCTGAAGGACACTTCTGGTCCATCTCTGAACATCCTTATCAAGCTAATGGCTGTTGAGTCGCTTGTGTTTGCACCGTTCTTTGCTACCCACGGTGGCTTGCTCTTCAAAATCTAAGATGAGAAAAATGCCTTGTATCTTTCCCAATTTCGTTTCCTGACTTCACCGAAGTTTAATTCTGTCCTGTTTTTAAATTTAACATACTGAGAATTTAGGTTTTTGGGGAAATTTTGCCTGTGGAGTTG
Organism: Nyctanthes arbor-tristis; assembly: GCA_963692815.1. Lineage (NCBI taxonomy): Eukaryota > Viridiplantae > Streptophyta > Magnoliopsida > Lamiales > Oleaceae > Nyctanthes > Nyctanthes arbor-tristis. The sequence continues at coordinate 16,703 of CAVNYN010244185.1, read as the reverse complement.
GTGATAAAATCATTGAAACTTGTGAAGGAGATAATCAACATTTCCTTTATCTGAGTAAATCTTTTGCATGTCCGGAAAATTTTAGTGGAGGGCCTCAATCTCTGGCTGTAGTCTATCTTTGCTCTTTATTTCTGGTATTAAAAAGTTTTTAACATTTGAACTTTTTAGTTCTTACCACATCGATCCTGCTGGACGATTTTTATTGTACAGGAGAAATAAAAATTAGGCACCTCTGCCCTGTTGCCATCTCTCTTGGCCTTTTCGGCAAAATTCCCTCTCTGATATGGGTTTATATTTGCCCTTACCCTCTTTCGTCTCCTGTTATTTCTTTGTTTTTATGATGATGAAAAAATTGGTTTTAAAAATGGTAAAACAATGAAAATCGTCCATTAGATATCAATGACGTACAAAGTTGAAATGTTGAGATTTAAATGGGCGAGAAATAAAGGTTGGCGTAATTGCACAAATTAGGAACTTCCTCCACGTCAATTAGCTGACCTTCGTTGTGGAATATGGTGAGACAGGAAAAATATAAAATGGTTGGTGTTTACCATGCCTATCTTTTTATACTTTTTTTAAAAGCTATAAAAAGTTGCAAGAAAATTCTGAGGAGGTTAGATTCACATCTTCTACAAAATAGAAGACAATAAAATGCGTATTTGTAATAATGCTGTATTACTAAATTTATATTTGGATACTGTCTGGTACCAAGGATTCTGCCCAAATTGTGTTTCATTATTTTCTTTTCAAATTCTAACATGACATATGTCGTTAATGAACCAATCCTCTCTAAATTTGTAATTCATTTTTTCCCCTTGGAACTAGAAAATTTATATTGTATAAAAGTAAAGCGTCAACAAAATAAGGTTCCTTTTCCCAAGACATTGACTCAGCAAAAGAAATGGAGTCTCTAGCTAATGCATGATGAGCCAAGGAATTCGCTTGACGTTTCACCCAAGCTATCGAGAAACCTCTATCAGCATGAATCATATCCTTGGCTTCGTGCACTCACCTTTCCTCTACATTACAGGTATCCGGTGGCCTCTTTGCTCTCTATCTAGTAGCTTCATTATGCGATTCTTCCTTTTATTGTGCTGCCAACCACTCATACAACAATTGCAAAGCAAAATGCACGGTTTGGCAGGGAGGGAGGGAAAAAGTATGGAAATTAAGCGTGACAGAAAGTACGGTTTGGCAGGGAAAAAGAAAAATAAAAAAAAAATGGAAAAAGAATTAAACAAAAAGGTAAAAGAAAAAGAATTACATTATTATCCGTGTAATATGGTGTGTTATACAATATTTTTGAAATGCAAAAATAGTATATATGGAAATGGTTAAGTGAAAGGTGAACTTCCCAGTATTATTCTTTCCAATTATTATTGTATCCATAATAATGAGTTGAATCATTTTTGGACCCCTAAAACTCATAATTTTGGGCCCGAGCTGACGGCTACGTAGGCCTTGTTTCAGATCAATATTTTTCCTTTTTCTTTTTTGGTTACCTTTTGGTCAATATATCTAACTACTGTTTTTTTCCCCTTTAAGATAAATAATAATTAAAAAAAAAATTGTGTAGTTCCAAATTGCCTCAAAGAACTACATAGAATGTAGAAGCAATAGATGAACCAAAACCAGAGAGGAAATTTTCCCCAAAAAACGCCAGGAGGAGACCATGAAAGAGCAAAACTACAAAGGTATTTTAGGTTGATGAGCAACGATAACAGTGGAAATAGATTTTTTGAGTTTTACAGATAGACGTAAGCATTGCAAGCATACCAACCCTTAAGCTACAATGCTTCACAAGTAATTGTATTTGCACAAATAAGTAGACAAAATACACAAGTAGCTCATGTGATTATAATTGATCTAAAAGTATTGTGGCGCGCTGCAAAACATGATACTTCCATATATTAGCTTTTTTATTATTTTTATTTTTTTGGGGTATGCTTATTTGTTTAAATAGCACAGCTTGAGCATCAGTGCATATGACACGAAACAATAAGGAAACAAGATTACAATTCGTGACACGAGTATAATCAATTTTTATTATCACTTCCAACATTTGGTCTCTATTTTTTGTAAACTATGATAGTTTGTCCAAAATTATCCCTATATATTAACTAAACCAGTAGAATTAGTACTAAATAAAATCACTTTCACTTTTATATATAAGAAGAATAATTCTTTAATACTTTAGAACACCTATAAATATTCATGAGTAGTGTTCAAAAATCTCTCAGAGGTTTTGTTACAAATTTTCTGGTCTTATGTGGATTGCATAGATATACGCTACATGGATTTAAAATACACATAGTGTATATTAATGCATACTATATGAGGTCAGAGGTTTTGTTACAAAACCTCTAAGAGGTTATTAAACATTTTTAAAATATTTATATAAAATGACACCTATATGAGTGATAGAAATTTTTCATATATGCTTGGGTGTGAAAAGTCTCGTAGCTTGTATCTTGTCTTCAATCCTACAATGTTTAGCAATTAGCATGTGCACAGGTGCCCCCCACTATTATTAATTTCAACTTTAATATATCGAAAGGACTAGCAAAATAATAAAATATTGCACGTGTTCAATGCACCTGGACATAAATAATTGGTCCCCAACCCTATGTTTTTGCACTTGGGCATCTTCAGTGGAGGTGAATTGTTGAAGTAATTTGAAGGAGATAAATAGAGTGGATATGATTATTTTAAGTAAATAAGAATAGAAAATGGTGTAGCGAAAAAAAGGGGGAAATGAAAAAAAAGAGATATAGAGATAAATTTAAAAATAATAATAAAATAATTATAAAGAAAGTGGAGTCGAGAGTGTATTTGTGGATCTTATACGGGACTCAAGAGAGAAAAAATGAGAAAAACGATGTAAATGAGAGAAGTGATTAAAAGAAAATGAAAATAAATAAAATTACGATACTCATTCATCTCTCTCTCTCACAAAAAAAAAAGGACCTAGTCCATAAAAACAACTATTGAAGATGCTCTTCAATGGGGAGGTAAATTGCTGAAGTGACGTGGGGATGAAAGATAGATAGAATATAGTCATTTTACGTAAATAAGAATATAAATAAATGTAGAAAAAAAGGGGAAAAATGAAAAAAAAAAAAGAGAGAGATGTAGATGAATTTAAAAATAATAATAAAATAATAGTAAAAAAAGTGGAGGTGAACGTGTATTTATGGACCTTACACAAAACTCAATGGAAGAAAAGTGAGGAAAAATAGTATAAATAAAAAAAATAATTAAAAAGAAAATGAAAATAGAGAAAATTAGAGGACCCACTCATTTTTTTGTGTGTCTCTATCTCTGTCTTTAAATGGACCTAGTCCATAAAAACAAGCATCTCTAATGCCTTAAAAAATAAACCTAGTGTACTTGAGGAGAGAGGGAGACAAAAAAAAATCGTAGATATCGTAATTTTACCTATTTTTATTTTCTTTTAATCATTTTACTATCATTTATACAATTTTTCCTTAAATTTCCTCACTCGAGTCTTGTGCATGGTCCATAAATACACCCTAATTTCACTTTCTCTACTACTATTTGATGATTTTATCATTATTTTTAAATTTATATCCGTCTCTCTTTTCTTTTTCATTTTTTTTCTTTTTTTCTCCACACCTCATTTATTCTCATTTACTTAAAATAATATATCTTCTCTCTATCTCTCTCATCCACATCACCCCAATAATCGGCAAAAGCCTCATTTCACGTGCCCAAACATCGTGATTCATGTTAATCCTCTCATTTGCCAAGTACTTTAATACCAACAACAGCAATAATAATGTTGTATTTAAAAAATAGAAAAGTATAAAATATTTTCAAATTGTTACGATGGATCGAATCTTGAGAATCCAATATATATATATATATATATATATTATAGAATGGACAAACTATGAGTGCATTCTTTTTATATTATATTATACTCTTCACTCGTTTATATGGCGATTTTAGTTTTGAATATCAATATTGTTATTTTATATGCTTGTTTGCTGGAAAATGATGTACCAGTTCTCTGTTAGGGTATTTCTAATGTAAAGTCAAAGTAAAATATTTTAAGTGTATATATGTCAAAGAATATTGATATTATATTCAAAAAATCCTCTAATATAATAATATCAACATTGTATATTTGTCAAGTTATTAGTAGAGAATTTAAAAAAAAAAAGAAAGAGAGAGAAATTTTTAATTAGATAAATTAATACTTGACATTGTCATAGAGAATGTCATGATAATATCAAGAGATCGGAAGAGCACACGTCTTTTTTTACCGATTATTAATTTATTCTATGACTATAACTATGTATTAGAGATGCTGTTATGGTCACATCGTCAGCCATAGAGACGTTGGCTGAGTCGGTCGGAAGGTAGCAGTTGGTAGTTGAGAAAATTGCATGTGAGGAAATGTATGTGGTTGGAAACTTTAATAAATGTGCACAAGGTAATTACTTCAACAAAATTATTATAACTATTTGAATTTCGTAAAAGCTAGTTTTTTCCCCAACTCCCATAAAGTCTACTTCACAAACAAAAAATATTTAATCAATTCATTATTCTATTAATTCAATTTGAATGAGTACGTATTCGTATTCATCATTAGTGAAAATTCATCTCTAATCTAGACTATTGGAATTTGGAGCTGTCTATTAGAATTTTTTTTAAATATAATTTCTGGGGTGTAAAAATTGATCATTTGACTGTCATCAATGACAAAAAATTATGCAGAAGCTTGGACGGACAAATAAAAATGTGTTTTCTATGGGGGAGACTTTTACAGTCGGTGGCCAAATAGTAAATTAACTTTAAAAGTGTTTTAAATGCACAAGAATTAAAAATAAAAAAAGGTAGTACTAATTAATGCCACTGAATCCTAAATAATTGTTTTTTTTTTTTACATTACATAGGATTGTAAGAGAGGTGAATTGAACCATTGACCAAGAATGTAAACAGCTAATACGGAGGCCACTAAATAATTGTTATTTAGTAGTAAAAATGTAAACTAAAATTGTGAACATTAATTACTAAATTATAAGAAGTAATACTATATTTTTTATCTATATTGGAGATCGGATATTTTTACATTGAATGATGAGAGGATAATCATAAATATATAGAGACACCCCTTATTCATTATCCAATAAAAATACCAACTAAACCGAAGACCGATCTCCTATCTAGATAAATAACACTACTCTAATTATAAGCGACATAATGACAAAATAAAGGAAAATAATGCGTTGAAAATCATTAAAACGTAAAAAGTCACGTGAAAATCGTGAACTGAACGTCTGAATTTTTTGAAAGGGTGAACTAATTATTGCATTATTTAATTAACTATAATGCTAATAAATTGTTAATATAGCTAATTAATATATACAAGGAGGTCACCAATAATTGGTCCTAAATTTTTTTTTTGTCATACCATATTACCACAACTTTGTGGCGTGCCTCAACGCATGCCATATACTTGTATAATTTTATTGAGTCCTAAGCAGTGTTTAGTGCAGGTCCTACGAGACAATATTCAAGTGTAAAACATGAGGGGAAAAAGTGTTAAAACAAACGAGTTAGGGAGGCGTGGAAAGAATAATGCTATGTAGCACCAGTGGCGCTTGACACCAGTCTATGTGGCATCTAATGTGTCATTAAATGATAAGTGAAATTAAATGAATAAATAAATGATCTACTTAATTCAACTTATCATTTAGTGATACCTTGATATGGTGTCAAACACCAGTGGTGCTAAATAGCACTACTCTCGTGCAAATGAGTGGGCAAAACATGAATATGAGCGTATGCGCAAGAGGGCGCGAAATGTTTTGACGCCCATCTAGCCAATGTGCATATAAACAGAGCACACGTAGCATTTTCGAACACACGCTATGATGTGGTTCAATTCGAATTAACGTGAGGACTCAACTATAGATTACTCAATTTTTTTCAAAGAAAAAAATGCTATAGATTATTCAATTTTACTCGTTCTCTCTCTTTTTTTTTTTGGGGGGGGGGAATGTATTTACAAACTAACATGTACTTACATGCCACATTCCAAAAAATAATGGCCACATACACTTTTTTTTAATTCATTATTTATTTATTTTTGAAGAGATTGCCACACACATTTTTAAGCAGACGACAATCAATATGTTTCTTCTTAATATATGTTTGTATTCCTAAGACATGTTTCAACATTTATGGCAGTAGACCATTTTTATTACATTTGGCATGTGATAATTTTATTTATTTCCATTTTTCCCACCTTAAGTAAATTATGATCATCATCTGAAAATGATATAAGATAGTATATATATATGGTATTAAATTAGGACTATATCATCATTCATCAAATCAGAACAGCAACATTTAGTTCCATGTAAAATAGTTGCATAAAAGTTATTTATAATGTAAAATTTAACGTAGCGGTCCCATTATAACATCATTTACATATCTCTTCATGATGCCATTCGGTGATGTGGAAGCAAAATTTACAGGACCAATAGCTGAGACTCACCAACAAAATATCAGAAAATGAGGTTAGTAAATAGTGCCATAAAGTGTTATCTACACGATGCTTGAAATTTTTGGTAAATTTTGTTTGAGGTTTGGAAAACGTGAAAAAATTATAGTCAATCTTACCCCTTAGGAAAATTTTAATTGGAGAAAAAGCGGGGTGACAAAATTGACATATAGGTTATGTGATAAGTGTTGAAGTAAAAGTAATGTGATGTATTCAAAAACAGAATTATGCCATGTGTCAGTTTTGTTAAATTTTTTTATATGTTCTGTTTGTTTAAACATGATTGTTCAACTCTACGCCTTATGGGATCAATTATGGAAGAAAAAGAAAATTATAAGCTTCCTATATGTATAAGTAAATATACCGTCCCATCATCTGATAGATTTTGCGGTGAGACTATTGGAAACATACATGTCATGCCACATTAGCATAAGGTAAAATAAGCTGCCCAATAATTGTATAATAAAATTTTAGATTATACTAAACATACACTTTATTTTGTGTCACATATCCATCTATTATTCACCCAATTAATTATTTATATATCATGAAAAATTAGAAGCAAAATATTACAAAATTATCGTGATATATAAATATAATAACTAATAATTCAATGGTACAGACAAAAGGAGAACACAATAGAAGAGATGAGGTGAATATGAAGCATTATTGTAAATTTTTTTGTTGAAACAACGGTTTGAATATTTTCACTTTACAAAATATCTTTTTCAATTTGTCACATAATTGAGAATCTTCTTATATAAGAATTGATGATGATTGATCGTTTAGAATATGTGGAGGTTGGAAGAAATCAAGAAAGGTGGGTAGGTGAAGTTATGGAAGTAGGAAATAAGGTTTTATTTTTATTTTCATTCTTATTCTTTTATTATCTATTTATTTAAAAATTGCGAAAAGACCGTGTAAATTGAACTCAGAAATTTACGGTATCTGATGCAAGAGTTTGTTCATGTCCAGTATCAAAATATTTTGGCATTTTGCTATTTTCAAATGAAAAATTATCTAAAAAGTCCCTTCTTCTTTATTATCAAATTTCATTTAGCTGGTAACGGCTATAAAAATTTTTTGGCTCTATGGTACAAATAAAAAATATATTTATGATTTTTTCATTCTAAAAGATCGGTCTAAATATTTTTCAATCCCTGCAATCCTCATACCTCTACTTTTGTCACAAGATTTTTCAAAATTCAACAGTTCCAAATCCGAATTCAACCGCTGAAACCATCAGAATAAATACAATATTTGAATTATGTGAATGAATGTGACAAAATTTTAAGTATTTGGCAAGTTGTATGGTTAAAGGGGGTGACAGGTGCGGTGAATGAAGAAAAATAAAAAGACTGTTTTTCTATATAAATATATAATAAATACAGATAAATAATTTGAACTCATGCAAGTTTTAATCTGGACCGTTGGATTACCCTCCGAGTTCAACAATAAATAAATCCAAGTCGTCCACGGTAGCATCCTCTACAGTTTTCATAATTGCCGCAACTACCAAATCCTCAATACTCCGCCACCGGCCACCGTATATTCCTCCATATAAATCCCCCTCCTTCGCCCCCACACGCTTCATCACTTTACATTTTTCAACGTATATTCAAGAAACGGAGAAACCAATCAGTGTTTTTGGTTAAATATGATTACATTTTCTTCAGTTCAACCAAGCGGCGCTGCCGCCGGAGCTGCAGCCAGTTCGTTGAACCAGCGATGTCTCATGCCGTACCAGAATACCCATAAATTGTCTTTCACTGGACTACCTTTTTTACTGGCGGTGAACCAATCCGGTCGCCTCCGCGTGATGGCCATTGATGCGGCTCAGCCTTACGACTATGAAGCCCACTTGGTTAACCGATTCACTCAAGCAAGTAAGCTCAAAATCGCCATCATTGGGTTCGGCAACTTCGGGCAGTTTCTTGCCAAGGCGTTTATCCGACAGGGTCACACGGTTTTCGCACATTCGCGTTCCGATTATTCTGACATAGCGCGAAACCTTGGCGTCGCTTTCTTCTTTGACACCCATGACCTGTGTGAACAACACCCAGATGTTATTCTCATGTGTACATCAATTATTTCCACTGAAACAGTTCTCAAGTCCCTCCCAATTCAACGCCTCAGGCGGAATACACTGTTTGTCGATGTTCTATCTGTAAAGGAATTTCCCAAGAATATTTTCTTGCAATATCTTCCCACACATTTTGATATTCTTTGCACTCACCCTATGTTTGGCCCAGAAAGTGGGAAAAATGGCTGGCAAGATTTAGCATTTGTGTTTGACAAAGTTAGGATTGGGAATGAGGAGAACAGGGTTAGGCGGGTGGAGACTTTCTTGGACATTTTCAAGAAGGAAGGTTGCAGAATGGTGGAAATGTCTTGTGCGGAACACGATAAATATGCTGCAGGTTCCCAGTTTATTACACACACAATGGGAAGGATTCTTGAGAAGTTGCAGTTGGATGGTACCCCAATTAATACAAAAGGGTATGAGACTTTGTTGAATTTGGTGGAAAACACTGCAAGTGATAGCTTTGATTTGTATTATGGGTTGTTTATGTACAATAAGAATGCTATGGAGCAGCTGGAAAGGTTGGATTTGGCGTTTGAGGCATTGAAGAAAGAGTTATTTGGACATCTACACGAGGTTTTAAGAAAGCAGTTGTTTGGAAAGTCGGAGGATACTCCGAGGCTAGTGCTAGCAAAGCTGCCGAAGAAGTTGCCCAAGAATGCAAATGGGACTCCATTGTTGCCCGCGTCTCTATCAGAGACAGTGGTGAACAATAACAATTAGAATGATTTCTATGTGTATTGGGTATGTATGCTTCTCTTTCAAATTGCCATTTCTTGATTGGTATGTATGACGAATGTATAGCAATCCTGTTTTCGAGCAAATACAAGGAACTTAAGAATCTCTTCTTGTCTAATTCGCTGATTCAAGAGAATGAAGGGCCCGGCTTCAAATTTATTCGAGACTTGAACACATCCAGTCTGTCCCGCAGACAGATTCTTATCAATTCAATGGTGATTCGAGTGTAATTTTAGCATATATCTCTATATAGAATGACATTTACGTCCTAATACAGAGGAAAGCTGGAACCTTTACCATATGTATAGTTGACATAGAACTGTTTACAGCATCATTAAATGCTATTACTTCATTCGAAACCATGTGCTAATGTGCGAAGTTCTGCTCGCAAAGATAGTTAAGATGAATTTCTGCAGCTAGTTGCTCGCTCTTGGACAAAATGTTCTGATCTTTGGTTAGAGAAACTTATCAGAAAGAGAAGTAGCCATCACTTCTTTGTGTTGTATTTCTGAATATCAAGTTCAACAACACTCGGGCCACATATGCTGCTTAGATATATTACATTACACACTCATTAATGTCTTCCATAATAGATTTTCCACGACTTGCGATCAACATGTTACATGTCTAGAACAATCATGCTTAACGACTTACATAATAGATACGACTTCCCACCAAGAGGAGAAGTTAAATTTTCACTGCATCAATTGGCCTCTTTGCCTGCTGATAGAAGTTGAAATAAGTATCCATATAGTTCCTTACTGCCTTGAATAATCTTGGCCTTGTGTCACTAACAAGTTCCTCAACTGGTTCAATCTCCTTTCCAAGTTCTGGATTACAGAATATAACCACAGTGTGCCTTTCCTTCTCAGAGTTTGCCAATACTGTGTGCACTACGCTCTTGAAAATTCCATTAGTCGTTATCTGCAGCAATCACATAACAAAACATGAAGAACATAGTGCATGAGTTAGGCCTTTAATGAGTATATGAATTGTGATTCTGTATACCTCCATTTGGTCGCCGACAAGAATGAGAAGTGCACGAGGAATTATAGGAATGCGAAACCATTTATCACCTTTCATGACTTGAAGGCCTTCTACTTCTTTGTCTTGCAGAAGAAGAGTTATGGTACAACCATCTGCATGTGGCTTGAGTCCCAGAGCAAGATCGGGCCTTGGACATGGTGGATAATAGTTGAATCTCGCGTCGATTGTTCTACGCTCGCCAAACTTTTTAGGAAAGAAGTCATCTTCTAAGCTCAGTGATCTTGCCATGTACTTCAGGACTTGTTTCTCTACCTGTTTCATCCATGGAGTAAAATTATCCAAAGTCCTCCTGCAGACATCCGAATGATAAAAGTTCATAGATTGAACTTTACTCTTTATACTAGAAATAAGTAAATAAATACGTTCTTGACTTCTTGTTACAGTTTAAGCCTTAAGGATTAACTCTGAGAAATTACCCAAAAGACGGAGGATTTTCAGGCCAAAACTGGAGATTTCTCTCATCTTCTGGAACGAGTGGAAGGTAGAGCCGATCGTTCCAATCAATTGCTTGATTCTTATAAATAATCATATCATTTCCGTACCCTTCGAATTGCCCCGTCTCTCTAGCATATTTTTGCTTTTCCAACATTGGAAGGCGGAAAAATTGTTTGCCAATTTCACGTACTTCATCCAGTATGGAATCCTCTATTCCATGGTTGATCGCCTGGAACGATTTGTAGAGTTTCAGTTGATGAGATGTGTTTGATCATATACAGAGGTTGAGCATCCGTATCAGCACTGAAAGTTGACCAAAAATATCAGGAAATTCCCTCAAGATGATGGATAGAAAACGTATTACCTGAAAGCATCCCCATGAACTCAGAGCAGACCTAAGCTTGTCAAGTTCTTCTGGAGTACCTAAGTTACTAAGATCAAAAACCGGAATGTCTCCAACTGGGACGGAGGCTTCTATGGATCCAAAATTTTTGCTTTCCCAAATATAATTATCTGGGAACTGAATTCCATCTCCTACCAGCTGCTGGACAGGTACGCCTTTTTCTATTTCGGCCATCAATGAAACAGGGAAGCTCTTCAGCAGTAGGATGGAAAAGAAGGGGGATGGAGACAAAGAAGAAACAGTTGTCTTGGGCGTAAAACCACAGGAACCAGAAAATTAGTGGGGAGTAAATTTATTTTTATTTATGTCAAATCATTTCTAGTTTGATGATCTCCGCTTGGAATGAGAGAGCAAACGACAAGCCGATGAGAGTGATATTTTGAGGGACAGAAAAAAAAATCTTTTGATTATGGGTCCATTCGGGAACTAATTATAATTGAATTTGATTATAACAGAAGTGATAATTGTACGAATAATAGCAAAATCCCATTATAATTGGTCCCCAATAAGCTACAGAGTCGACTACGTGATTTCTTCATCGCAGCCTCTTGAGCGCAACCGGAGTAAAATACTCTAAGTTCGCACCTGTCACTACTCAGACGCTTGTCAAGATAGCTATCTGTGATTTTGTTCTTTGCTATTAACAGAGTCTTATCTAATATTACATGGTAAAACATATCCAGGAGAGGAAACATCGTAAACATAGGTTTCTACTCGAAATATCCAAGACATTTCACATTTATAGTGAAGCAGAAAAAACAGTACATAGGTTACATCCCTTTCCATTATTCTACTTAGGGACCAGGAGAGAGTTTAAATTTTCACTGCATCAATTGGCCTCTTTCCCTGCTGGTAGAAGTGAAAATATGTCTCTTCATAGTTTCTTACCGCGCTGTACATTCTTGGCCTTTCATTACTAATACGATCTCTACTGGCTCAATTTCCTTTCCTCGTTCTGCAGAACAGAGCATAGCCAGTGTTCCGCTCCTTCCTGGAATTCGTTACTGCTCTGTGCACTGGGCTCTTGAAGATTCCATTGGTCATTATCTGCAGGAATCGCAAAACAAAACGTCATAAGACGGCACCAAATTCTTGATGTCGAATTAATACTAGGAAATTGAGCTATATACCTCTACCAGATCACCAGCATTAACGAGAAGAGCGAAAGGGGTTATAGGAACACGAAACCACTGATCATCTTTCATGACTTGAAGACCTTCTACTTCTTTGTCTTGCAGGAGTATAGTAACCGCTGTCCCATCTGCATGTGGCTTGAGTCCGAGAGCAAGGGCAGGCCTCGGGCATGGAGGTTAATAGTTAAATCTTGCTAACATTATCATACCCTCGCTCAGGAAGCTGTCCTCTTGTAATCCCAGTGACCTTGTCATGGACTTCAAAATTTGAACCTCCATCTGCTGTATCCTTGAAGTATATTCATCCAGTATCCTCCTGTAAAGAAGGAATTCAGAGGATCAATCTTTACTTTCAAAAGACACGGCCTAATTTCAGAGAAATACAGTTATAATTTGGAGGGTTTGAGAATACCTAAAAGATTGTGGATTTTGGGGCCAAAATTTGAGTTTTCTGATATCTTCTGGGAGAACTGAAAGGTAGAGACGATCGTTCCAATCACGCCTCTGATTCTCGAACAGGATCATGTCGTTCCCATATCCGTCTACTTGGCCTTTCTGTCTTGCATATTTTTGCTTCTCTGTCATTGGAAGGTGAAAAAATGGTCTGGCAACTTCACGAACTTCCTCCAGAAAGGAATTTTCGATACCATGATTGATAGCTTGAAGCATTCTACTGGTTACATAAGAAGAGTATATTTTGAAACCACACCCCATTCCCCACCCCCAACCCCCCGCAAAAAAAAAAAAAAAAAGAGGGAGAAAAAGGAAAAAAATCAGCAAAACCTGAAGCATCCCCATGAAGTGAGGGCTGATGGAAGTCTATCGACCTCTTCTGTGGATGAGGGATTGTTCAATTGATTGATATCGATAATTGGAATTTGTCCTAATGGAACTATGCATCCATGACTCCATAATCAGCATCTTTCCAGCTATATCTATCTGGAAACTGAACCCCATTGTCTACCAGCTCTTGAACAGATTTTCCGTTCACTTCAAGTTCAGTCATGGAGTTTTGCTACTGTAAGTGGGTAAGCTCTTCTGAAATTCGTGGTTGGACGGAGAATTGAAAGCAGATTTGGGTAAGGATGGAAATTCTCGATCTTTGTGATGACTAACCGTTGGGAATTAAGACAAATTTTTTAATTACGCCTGCTTAACAGTTATTTAAAGAATTTCATTGAAACAATGAAACATAAAAGATGAAGGCAAATTCAACGAGCCATCAAAGCTTTTCACTATATGATTAAAGTTACTATGACTATCTAGAGTTTTCACTTGTCAAATTAATCCCCTAAGTATTACAAGAAAAATAAGATCGGAAGAGCACATCGTATTTATCAATTTCTACATTTTATCTAACCCACAACGAATTAAAGAAATCTTAAGACGCCAGGCTACTATTTTTTTTACAAGACTCTCTGACCCGACTCAAGTGACACTAGCAAAAACACCTCGAGCTTTACCACACCTAATTTTCTACCGTTTGAACAAATCACAAAGAGTTACAAGAAAACTCTTCAAGGTACTAGACTCAACAATTTTTCCTTCAATTTACTTGTACCACTTGTACATAAAACAAAAAGAAAATACCTCTATTTATAGGTTTTGTTGACTTAAAGAACAAGGCAATTCCTTCTATGATTTGAATTACTTTTCCTTCCAAAGATACTTCTTTTTTCTTTTTCAATTTAAGATTATTTTTGACAACAAACTCAACAATATCCACCTTGTCAAAATAAGCCAAAATCTTCATTTTTCTCAATTTTGTATACAATACTTGAGAAATTATTAGGTAAGCTTTTGACATACTTTGACAATCTCATACTCCACCACATGAGTATAACCATTTAGATTTAAAAACAAATTCTAAGTATTTCATTGGCTCAATGTCGAAATAGACTTGCTGATATTTATGGTGCAACTTTCTTGTTGGCTTTCTAGAGAGCTCATCAGCGATCGACATTATTATAAACATACATCATGTAAATACTACTGTTAGAAGTAACACATAACTTTTATCATGGCACTTAGCGAACACCATGAGGATGTACCCACATACTTCATAGCGCATCTCTACTGCCCTCACACTAAGAGAGTTGGATTGTCCAAATTCAAATAGTAGCTGAGTCTGCTTCACTTAGACAATATTTTCTCACGTGATCAGCCAGTCTACAACACTAAGTTGCAACACTCACCAGTTTACAGACGAGCCAATTGAGAATTTTTGTACTTACACCAATTCACAAAGAGCTAAACAATTTTTTCAGGTGTATCAAATTTGAAGAACTTCTTACTGAATACACCTCTCTAAATTGACGCCACAGTTATTTGACAGCAAATATTCTATGAATATTTACAAGAACATTCTTGGCTAGATGGAGACACATCCTACTTCCATTCTTCAAATATAAATTTTCCCAATCATTATCGCTCATATTGACTCCAGTAACTTTATTAGAACACGTGGATAGTTTTCCTTTAAAAATTTTAAATCATCCAACCGAAATCAAGAAATTCCAGACTTGTTCTAGCTACAAGTCAAATTTGATTTTCTCCACTCCATATCTAACCATATATTTCTTGTATTCCATTTCAAACAAAACATGATGCTCTGATACCACTATTGGAAATTAAGACAAATTTCCCAATTACACGCGCAGGACCGTTATTCAAGAAATTTTATTAAGACAAGGAAAAATAAAAAACGAAGACAAATTCAATGGACTATCAAAACTTTTCACTATATGATTAAAATCGCTACAACTATATAGAATTTTCACTCGCCAAATCAATTACCCAATTATTACAAGAAAAATATACCAAGTTTTACTGTATCTACCAATTTCTACCCTTTACCCAACCCGTAAAGAATTAAAGAAATCCGAAGATATTAGACTATTATTTTCCTTTACAAGACTCTCTGACCCGACCTAAGTGACACCAGAAAAAACACTCCGAGCTTTACGACACATAATTTTCTATTTTTGAACAAACCACAAAAAGTTACAAAAAACTCTTCAAGGTGTTAGACTCACCATTTTTTCCCTCAACACACTTGTACCACTTGTGCATAAAAGAAAAAGAAAAAACTCTTTTTATAGGCTTTGTTGACTTAAAAGACAACACAATTCCTTCTGTGATTTGAATTTCTTTTCCTCCAAATATTCTTCTTCTTTTTTTTTTTAATTTAGGATTATTTTTGACAACAAACCCAACAGTAACAACTCTGAATATCACTTATATTTCTGAAACTAGAAAAACGTCATGTTCTTTGTTTCTACGCATTCAGCTTTGGCTAAGCTCAAACTGTTAAATTACAAAAATTTTATTATTTTAGAAAACAATTTTTCTGTCAGTAAAAACTTAAAAGTAAAAATAAACAAAACCCTTATTTTAGAATTATTACTATGTAAAAAAATATGCAGAGACAAAACTAGCTAGGAGCAACTTAGCCCTTTCTATGTGTTGGCTATATTTACGAGTCTGGTTCCACTGGTGTTGTCTGAGTCTGACGGCATAGCACCACTACGCATTCACGGGAGATTGAAATCATATATTTACAGCTTAATCTTGCCCATAATCTATTGAGAAATGAAGAAATAGTGGGTAGCAGTAATGAAGAGAAAGAAGCATATAGGAGGAAAGGAGAATTTTGATATGATTTTTTCATTCATATGTAGTAGTACATTACAACGGCTATTTATATGGGTGATTTCTATAGAGTCGGATTGAGCTCCATCTTTTATAGAGTCTGAGAACCAATAGAAAATAGCCACGAGAGGCTCTATACATGAACCCGATTAGACTCCATATAGAAACTTTACTTATATGTGCCAAAAAGGTTGCAAACAAAGTGGGGAACAATGCCAAAGCTAATCTCAACTGAATTTATTGCGATTTCTAGTATGAGCGGTTATAGTTACACCAACACTTTTACTAAATATATATATATATACACCACAATGTATGTCACACCTCTCGATATATAAAAACATTGGTTAAAGTTTTATTACTAAATGAATTTGTCGGAAGCGTTATAAATTTCTTTTCACAACTTTTGTCCAAAATCGAGGGCACGACTTGCCAATAAACCTCTTTTATTCCTTAGATGAAATAATATTGTTTGTCATCTTAATTAGTTTTAAGTGTAGTATCTATAATAAGAACAAGAAACACAATATATATAAAAGTCACTTTATATATATATAAAACCGAGCACAAGATTTGGAAACCTTTACAAGTAAAAATTAGGATTCCGTGTCTTGTTTTAAAACCTTCCACAAAAGCCAAATTTTATTTAGTAATATAGTAGCTTCCATACACATAATT
>CAVNYN010244177.1:0-16628 GCA_963692815.1 Nyctanthes arbor-tristis | reverse complement strand
TTTCTATTTTGCCTTTAGAATTTCAAGAAAGTTTTCATACATCGGGATTCTTGCAATTCTATAGGCAAAATAGAAATCATTAAATTTGAATGCCAAGTTTACTTAAAAAAAAAAGTAAATAAATAAATAAATAAATTGAATGCCAAGTACTGCAACAAAATTGAACCAATAAATTTTGATTAACTATAACAAGACTTTACTAGTTTTTCTATGGTGTCCATTAGACACCATTTATAGAGTCCAATATATTATGTGACAAGTGTTCATTAGACACATTTTTTTGGGGGAGGGTAATCGGGTCATCATCTTCCAATGTATCTGACGGATACTTGCCACATAATACATTGGACTTCACAAATGGTGTCCAATAGACACTATTGAAAAACTGAAGACTTTACCCAACCTTTTGTCACAATACGAGTAATTTCTTGTATATTCTCATTCATCTATCGTGCTCAATATACACATGATATTACAAGAAAAGAAAATAATCAATCATATAGTCTGCCTATGAAGGACCTAGCCATTTCAGTTCCAAAAAATACTTGAGTCCTCCTAGATTTTTCATCTCAAATTCCATTGGCAAATGCTTCCGAAGTTGAAATATTTCCTCTGTGTTATATCCTCTAATAATCAAGTCATCCACGTAAATTATTAAGGCAGCTACCTTACTGGATCGGTGTTTCAAGAACAAAGTATGATCACAGTTATTTAGTGGAAAGATATATTTTTCATTGCAAGTGTAAACTACCCAAAAATAAATCTAAAAAACATGCTGAAAAAAATAAAAGGACGGATGACCCAACTTTTAACGCCTCAAAAATAAATGAATAAATAAATACTATTTTAATAAGTTGTAACTTAACTTTTAAGTTACACGCTATTATTGAATGACAATTTTATTACAAATATGGTTTGATTGAAGTTGTGACTCAATTGAACAATGTCGAGAATTAAGGACCTAGGACCAAAACGAAATAAGCTAGCAGGTAAAGGACTGGTTTACATCGCCAAGCAGCCAACTTTGAAGCAATACTGTTCCTTATACATCGGGAATTACTTCAAAGAGCTAACTTTATCTTGTAGAGTATATCAAGAGGTTTGTTTTGGTGTATATTTTGCTTATATAATATTATACGGAGGACTCGAAAATTATTGTCAAAATTTAAACTCAACCATGATAAATCTAGAGAACCTAAGTGACAAGTCACCATTTTAGGAGAGCAGAACGAACTATATGGTGAACCATTTCTTTCACAAGGATATGAATTTGAAAGCTTGTTGAATGAGCTTCGAGCTGATACCAAGTTTGCATGAAATGGAGCTTTCTAATGGCCTCAAAAATATATTCAAAGTCGCTACACCGAAAGCACAAGTTCTGGAAGATTTTCGAAGTGTCAAAATGTCTGTTTGAGTAAGCAAATTTGAGATATTTGTATGACTTCCATATAAATCCAATCAGGGAGATTATTAGTTCTACGAGAAGCCTAAAGTAAGTTCTTCAATTTCACATTGAGAATTCTACAACCCTACCCCGGGTCGACCGCCAAATAAATAGGCAAATATGGGTACCTAAAATATGAAACAAGATTAATGCCTAGATTTGATTTTTGTTCTTTAGTACTTGGAATTATCTAAGACTTCAGATGCCATCCTAAATAATATTTCTAAAATAAAAACCCAGCCAATAACATTGAGGATCAAAAATCATTACAGCCACCTAATAATAAATGAGAAAATAGATGAGTTAAACCAAACATGGCCTTAAAAAGAAGGGGGAAACAATTATTTCAAGTGCAATTATTTGATTGGCTTGGGAAATATGAGAGGGTTTCTGCATTTTCTTGTTTCTAATGGTAGAATTATGGCTAAGAAATTTAATTTGTCTAATATTTTTGGTGGGCAATACACAATAAATGAGGAGACAGTTGAATTTATTCCATAAACTAATTTCCATAGTTCTCTATATAAACACCCAAATACCAGCCCTTATCCCTTCAGTTACCTTCTCTGTAACTCACACAAAAATCTTGTAAACACCCTCTGCAACAAAAAAGTTCTCCCCAGAAACCCTTCTATCTCACAAAATCAACTAAGGTATGCATCATTGAAAAGAAAACCAATAACTTCGAGGAGAGGTTGGAGAAGAATGATGGAGCATCTTTAATCAATAAAGAATGCTCTAGTCCTCAGCTCAGAAACAAAATCTAAGAGCAAAAAGAATCAGAAAACAAAATGAAGTTTGTAAGTATGTCTTTCTATTCTGGTTACGAAGCTACCAATAGCATTGGAATAATACAAAAGGTGGTACTAATAGCCTCGTTTCTGGGAAACCAGAACATAATTTCAATGTTTTCATTTTCTTTTTGAGATTCTCAATCCTATCCCATCCTAAAATCAATATTTTTATGTTCTTACTAAATTTGTTCTTTACATTTGCTTATTGTAGCTTTAAAATATGTTTATTTTGGGATCTAATCTTCAAGAATCACCTCAACTTTGTGAGTAAACTCGGTTGAGTAAAACTGAAATTAGTTTAGACGTGATGTTTTATTTTCCAGTACTTTATACAGCTTGTTTATACTTTCATTTCATAATTTACAGTTCCATTCTCTAATATACCCTTATAGATGTTATATGGTGATTTATTTTGATGCCTATATGTGAATAATATAAGCAAATGTTCAGACTGTTAGTTCACTGTTACGGGATTAATGCTTTATTCCTAAGAAGTTGCAGTATTATTTATGAATGATGCTAATGTTGTGGTTATTACCATGGTAAAACATCTTGTCTATTAACCTGGGAATGAGTTGGTGATAGCTAAGCATGCCCTGATACATGAACAGATAACACCATACTTATGAGTCTTCCATTATCATTTAACTGCTCACACGATACCTTAAAAAAAAAAAAGAAAAGAATAAGAGTCATACCCCAAGACGTGTTGTACAAAATTGAGAGATTAGTTCCTATTGGAAGTGATCACTAGGCCATGGGATCCTACTCTTTTATGATGACTGGTAAGGGATCATAGGCTAGTAACGGCCTTTGAAGTAAATAAGTTTGCCTTATGGCTTGGCCTATGTGTGGTAAGGGTACGAGATATCTCAAGAACGAGCTCATGTACAATACTATCTAAGCAGAGGGCCCTAAAAGAAAGTAACGATCATATAATAGGAATAATATGCATTATGAACTAGAATGAGATATGATTTTGTCATATTGATGTTGCATCTTGTAAGAACTATTTCAGTTTACTTTGCAGATTGTTTATTCATTAGGCTTTATCACTTATATATAGTCGTTTTATGACTTTGTAGGAAATGGACCGACCCTACCTTGAGTTTGTTGGAACCCGATGGGAGAGTTCGTCTGAGATAAACGAGTACTTATTTATAACCAAAAAAAGATGTTTGGTTCTACGATCCTTGCCACCCAGTCTTTTTGGCTATGTAATGACTTACAAAATTGTAAATGTTTTGATGCTACTACATTCTCCTATCGGAGAACCACCCTGTACAAGTCTTGTTAAATTATGTAAGTGCTAAAATAGACTAAGCACATCTGTCCCCATTTTGTAACCCTCTTGTCTTATCTTACATGATGGATGTCACACTACTTTGATATGTTATGAACTTACTATGAACTCATGTAGGTATGTTGTCAATCGGCATGTATTTCGGTTTGTAGTCTATTATGTGATGGGACAGATTTATTAAATAAAAGAACTTTGTCTTATGTTATATGAACCGTGCTTTCGAATTAACCTAGAACTGATGCAGCGGTGGTTTCTATGCCGCAATTGACGCCTAATGTAGATTTTAGGCATTGCCAAACTACCGACATGTATTCTTTTCTACTGTGTGTGCGTTGCCATAAATAGCATTGCCTTCAAAACCAATCTGTATTTGCCACTGTAACCCACACTTGTAGTATTGATATGATGTGTTTTCCTTATTTCCACAACTGGTTTGAAGAAATCTGATCCCAATAAATTAAAAAAAGGATAAGATTAAGTATTAGATTGATACAAGCTGAAAATATGCAATCTGGTATATTCTATTTATTCCCACAAATAAAAACGTGTAACCTACTCTACACTCTGGACATGCTATATATATCCTTTTGCATAATGATTTGGAAAAGAAAAATAAGTCGTCACGCTATTTGTATCTTATTTATCTGATCTGGTATGCTACTAGTAACTTGGGGAAAAAATTAGACAAATTTTAAGGACACCATATAAACCGTCTATGCCGTATCCAAATACATTTTTCTTTAGGACTGATAGAATAATTCATGAGAGTGTGTCCCGTACTGATATCATCTACATAATATAATCCCCCCATCTTAGTACTACGCTCAATTATCTTATTTGTAAGAATATCCTAAAGAAGACAAACGTCATGATATATTAGTACAAACACAACCCAATTCTGTGGTAATTTTGCTAATGGATAATAATTTATGAGAAAAAGATGGCACAAGCAATATATTACATAATTGTAGAGAAGGAGATAAATTCATAATAACAGCTCCCATCACTGGTAAAATAACACTGTTTGTATTAGTAATCTTAGTATGTCGAGAAGAGTATGTATTAGTGAAATCTTTAGCATCCAAAGTCATATGATCTGTCACTCTTGAGTCAAAAAGCCAATCATCTCCACTTTCATTCCCATTAGTAGTAATAAGAATAAGACATGGGGGTACTTAGATCTCCTAAAGATGATGGTGTAAGTGAGAGGCTTGATTTTACTTCACCAACGACGGCTTTACATGTTCCTTTATCCTAATGCTTTTTTCCTTGGTAACCATCCTACCAATCAGGGTATCCAATTGCCTTAAAACACTCTCCAATTATATGTTTGCGACTCCCACAATGAGTTCACTTGGTACCCGAGTTGGAGATTTGAGTCTTTGTCATTTTTTGTACTAATAGAAGGGTTGAGCGTCAGCTTCTTAGAAGCTATGACAATCCCTTGAACTCTGTCCATCTCATTAGAAATCATGATTTCCTGTTTGATAGCTTCATGTCGTACATGAGCATAAGCCTGATCAACTACAAGAAAGGGGTTCATTTGGAGAATACCATTCTTGACTTTTGCTGACGTCAAATTTTAACTTTGACTCAACAAACAAATTTGTTTACGCGAGAAACTTGTATTTGAATTTGCTCTCGTGATGAATGCGAAAACTTTGAGGAAGTAGAGAATTTATGAAGGAGAATAAATGTTAAAGAGACAAAGATTCATGGAAGTGGGAGAAAGAGAGGAATCCCTTGCCTGAGGTATTTTCCTTCTATTTATATTATTCATTCTGTGACTTGACGATTACAAGCATTTAATGCTTGATAGATGGGAAGTACGAAAATGTACAATCGACGGGGGTGGGTTTCAGTTTTTAACTAATTGACCATTTAAATATTTCATAAAGAATACCATCACCGTCTTTACCATAAATGCAGGAGTCCTATTAGCTTTAAGTAATAAGACTTGCAAGTGGGTATGTAAGTTGCTTTCCAACTGACGCTATCTGTGTTCGACAAGAAATGAACTTACGAGATGGGCAACCTTGAGAGCTAGATGGTAGAGAGCTGGGATTAGTTGCTATTGGCTAGGTAATTAGGTCATTAAGTTTAACTAGGTCATTAGGCCATCGACTATGGCAGTGCATATAGGCATTACTTGTAAAGTTCCATTGACCTATTGATCTGACGACCACAAAATGGCCTTTCAAGGTCACTTCTCATAGGCTTCAGGGTTAGTGGCTTTGAAGATTCCTTTGCTGCCTCCCTTAGGTCTTTGCCACCCAAAGCAAGACTCTTTGAATTTCAAAACTCTTGATATGACTCACTTGACATGTGGCAGACACCTAATGTATAACGTGTTTCGGGAACTGCATGCAGCAATCATTAATTTGATTGGCGCCTCTCCATTTTTTAGGCAGCATGTCTCCGCCTTTTCTCTCTCTCCAAGCCCTATTTACTCCTTTGCTTCGCCTCCTTTTCTTCTTGACTTTTATTTGTCCTACTCAGCTTCTCTACAAACTTTTCTACAAATTTCATTCATTTGTCTTCATGGTTTTCTTTTTTTCTTTTGGGCTTGGTTTTTTAGGGACCAAAATGCCTTTGTTTCTGGTTGCTTGATATTCTATTATTCAGAGAGATGGCGAACAATGAGGGTTCACAATCGGAATATAGAAAAGAAGAGATGGTTTAGGTTAATGTCGAATGGTCTAGTGAGGACGATAGGGTAGAACCAGAGGCTGAGAATGTCCAAGTAGAGCGGACTAGTGAAGAGGACGACAAGGAGGAAGATGGGGACAACCAAGTTAGCTTGGAAGAACGAGCTCCTCTAGCCGCCGTGGCTTCGGATGAAGTTGATGTGGCCAGAATTTGTCAGACCATGAGGTCAACCTCAGTAAGTTCCAGTTGGTGACCTCTAGTAGCAGTAGTATGAGAAAAGGAGCTGCTATGGGTATGTAAGCATATTTTCTCAAAAGTTAAGGAGTCTAACTTGCATATTCTTCGCCAAAAATATCACGTTGTAGACCGTGTGGCCTTGTGCGTCCCTTACGAATTGGAGATAGCCCACTGCCCTTCTAGAGGATGCGTCACGACCAACATAAAAATGTTTAAGCCTGGTATTCAGGTATCTTTACCATGGCCTATAACCAGGCTACTGAGGTACTGGAGTTGTCTGTACTCAGATCCCTCATAATGAGTGGAGGACCATATTTGGGGTCCTTGCCCTCTGGCAAGACAAGGGATTTAGGTATCCCCAAACTTTAACTCATACTACCAGCTAAAGGCCTTGTCTAGTGGGAAGGGATGGTTTTACTTAATAGCCCGCCCCAAAGCTGGAGCTTAAGAGCTTAGAGTAACCTAACGAAAGGAGGCTCGGAGTCAGTCTCTAGATAGAAGGAGAGCTGATTCTGAATAAGTGGCAAATGGAAAACTCCAACAATCCCTGGAGATGAGGATACCAAGATCCACAAGCTACCAATCTTCCAGTAAGCATCATTCCATTTTCTGTTTGCTTTTGAACTAGTGAGCTAATATTAACTTTTATTTCTTTCGTGCCAGGTGGAGATCGAGGTCAGCTACTCTCTCTAACATTCAAACCTCAAATTGGCAAGATTGTTGCATTCAAAGAGTAGGATCGCATGTGGCAGAGCTGACTGACGAGGACTTCCACATAAAGATAGGTCTATCAGTTCCCTGAACTGAGCATATCTCCAACGACCCTAACAACTGTAAACTGACCTCTTTCGTTCGCGAGCGACCTTCTTTGCCCTTTAATTTTGACCTAACACTAGTACATTTTTAGGGAAAAAATCTTTCAAAAGAGTCAGAAGCGCATAGTTCCCAAGACAGAAAAGAAGAGGATGAAGACTGTTGATTAAATGGCTGAGGCCATAAAGAGGAAAAAGTAAAAAAAGAAGCTCAGGGTAGATAAAGTTGCTGGAAAGAGGCTAGCATCTACCAGTAAGATTGTCATCTCTGAGCCCCTAGTAAAAATCAATAGACAATCCATAGATCCATGCCTCCTCTATCCACGTCAGACTCTCCAGCTCCTATACCAACCAGGGAGGAGTAGCCTGCCAAGGAGAAGAAACCCTAGACCTGATCACTGTGGACCTTTTCCTTCTAGTTCTACCCAAGTCGTCAAAGTATGCTCGGAAAAAGGTAGGTGAAGAAACCTAAGGCTATATTTGGTGAAACCTAAGGCTCTACTTGGTTTCACCCTAGCCAAAAAGCCTTTTAAGAACGCGCTCAAAAACATACCTAGCAACCTGTTTGACGCCATGGGAAATGTGGCTGGGGGTTCGCCAAAGAAGTGAGAGGACTGTAGCCACTAGCTCGTAAAAGTCAGCAAAGGTTAAAGGTCAACAAAGGTCAAAAGATATAAGGTCTTGGAAATAGGCCTTAAGCGCTTCTCAACGAGCTGGCGACCTAGCGACCAGAAGACCTAAAGATCTGATTCAATGACTTGGCGACCTAGCAACCAGAAGACCTAAAAATTTGATTCAACGACCTTGATGGTGGATATCTACTCCAGCGCTCTCGCGGTCCAGGGCGTTTGGGTACCGAGACAGTGAGCTTGCGGCACCCAGATGCGACGCTGCGACCTAGCGAACAAGCCAACTTGACAATAACATGGGAACCTACGTGGGAAATCTTATCACTTACAGCTGTTGAGACTCTAACATTAAATGTGAAATAGTGATTACCTGCCTCATGCATGGCTTGAGCAGCCAGTAGTCAAAAAGTAAAGGATTAATCTCATCCAATTTGACACTTACATCATTCTTGTGGTCCGACATTAAATACTTGCAATCATTACTCCCATGCAAATAAGCAAATGTATACTATAAATAGAAACAAGCAGAAAAGAGAAGGGGTTCGACACCCACATCTCACTCTTCTTGTCTTCAATACATTTATATTCTTCCATTTATTATGAACATTCCTTGTCCTTTCACATTTACTACTTATTTCAATTCAAATACAAATTTCCCGTGAATACAAATCATGTTTATTGGGTCAAAAGCTAAATTTGGCATCAACAAATTGGCGCCGTCTGTGGGAAGAGTTACAAAAAATTGTGTAAAACTAATATATGGTGAAATCTAACCTCTGGTAAAAGAAAATGAGTTGAAGACGCTCCAAGAGTCAAAAGACAGGAACTAGCAATGTAGGACTGCCCCTGGGTTCCATAAAAACTGTGGCACTACCAGTGCCGGTCCCTCACGACCAGTAATAGTAATAGAAACAGAAACCCTCTTGTAACGGGTAGAGCCCCTTGCAAAAAAAGTCTGGTGATTACAATAAACAACCCACCAACTTCCCAAAAACATACAAAATAATCCCCTCATGGTGACTCCTCTTGGCATGCTGAAAATATCAAAAGATCTCTAGCAAAGTTGAAACCTCAAAGCGAACATGTCAGGAGGAGAATGAGCTTCACTCCGACTCAAAACTCTAGTTAACTAGTTTCTAACACGGGAACTGCACCACCTCCTTCGAGAAATGCAGCTGGAAGCAGTGTGTTCACAAAGCTAGATCTCTGCTCTTTGCAAGGTCCCAGACATCCAAGGTCACCAAAGCCTCTATGAGCAAGTAAGCTTGAATAGAGGAGAAGAAGCCTCACCCCTACTCACCATGATAGCCATGCCTCTAGCTTGCCTCCAGAGACACTACAAGGCCAATGACTAGTCCCTCAGCAGATCCACAAGTTGGAGGAGCTGAGAAAATGACTGAGCGACCTCAAGCAGAAACAGTCTGAAGGGAAGGGAGCTGACGACCTATGGGGAAGGCTCTTTCCTTTCAACCCCTTCATTCGTGAGGCCGTCATGCCATCCAAAATGAAGCTCCCTCAGATAGGAACCTATTACGGTGAATCAGACCTAATCACTCACATTCACCGATATGTGTCTTGGATAGACCTTCAGAATGTGACAATAGCTATCATGTGTAAAGTATTTGCACTTACTTTGGAAGGCAACACGTGGACCTAATCCAATTGAACACCAAGCTCAACACTTCCATTGAACAAACCTTTAACATCCTATAGAATGATCCAATTCTACCTAAGGCAAGGCCTTTAAAGAAACCATCATAGGACGTTGTCCGGTCCAGGCATTGCAAGTACCACCGGAGTGTGGTTCACAACACAGATAAATGCAAACATCTCAAATGGAAGATCTAGAAGCTAATCAGCATGGATACCTGAGTGAACATGTGGCAAATCACTAAGGGCAGGACCGACAAGCTCATCCCCATGCAGACCTTAACGCCTAGCTCCTAGGAAACCAACTGTTAGCTGAAATCCACGTACTTGTCGGTAGAAACAACGGCATGGATGGTTCCAAGAGATAGAGGCGAGGCCTTGTGAGAGAAGCCTAGAATTGCTCCCTCCTGCTCATGGCACAACCCCCGTCTCTCAAATGAGCTTGTTCTCTTTCTGCGATGAATATGCCTACGACATGTTACACCCTTACACGGACGCTCTGGTCATCATTATACCAGTTTCAGGTGTTAAAATTCACAAAACCTTGGTGGACAATGGCAGCATCGTCAACATCATCTACGGGCGAACTTTCAAGCAGATGAAAATAGACCAGAAGAGCCTAAGGCCTTATGATACTAGGCTCAAAGGTTTTACTGGAGACTGTGGAAGCTAAGGGCCAGATAACACTCCTTGTTGAACTGGGAGACGAACCCTATAAGAGAAGAATAATGGCGGGCTTCATTATAGTAGATGTCCCATAGAATCACAACGCCATCATGAGCTGCCCAATTTTCTACGAGCTCAGAGCCATGACCTCGATTTATAGCTACGTTATAAAATTCCTGACTTGTTATGGGACGGCCATCGTGTGAAGCGATCAGAGGACGTCAAGGTAAAGCAACCTGAATTATGCTAAAGAAATTACTGCTTTGTCAGAAGTTCGTACACTCAACCCCTAAGTCAACGGGCTAAATTATCTGCTGATTGGAGATTCCGCACCCAAGTATCAGCTGGCAAAGCAGGACGGTGGGAAAAAGTCTATCCCTAGTTGTCGAAGAAGATGTGGAAGGCTACCTCACTGTAAAGGCAAGCCACAAGAAAGGCTGGACAAATGCCTTCATCCAGCTCCTGAAGGGGGAGTATCCCCCCTAGTTGCAGAGGTCAAAAGCACAATGCAAAGTGAGAAACGCATAGGAGACAGAGTCAAAACACCTAGAAAGAAAAAGAGTGATGAAAGCCAGGTACCAGCTCTAAATTTTATACATTTTTCCAAATTTTTGTACATCAGTTGTTAGGTCTTGGCTAAAAAAAAATTAATATGTCTATGCGAGCCAACCATAATTTTACGACCTAACAGTTAATTTGAAAGACGAATGTTTATTCTCCTGATGTAACGTCCTATTCTTAATGCGAACACAATGCAAATCCACAAAAGCAAGTAAAAGGTCTGCGATCTAAATTAGAACAAGCTTCTAATTAACGACCTAACACTTGACTATGGCTAGAACAAGCTTTTAGTCAGCGCTCAAGTGAACGGCTTCGCGTTTATGACTATAACAAGATTTTAGTCAACGCTCACGCGAATGGCTATTCCATGACAGGTTGGGAATTTCATGATGTAGTGGAACATAGAGGTCGCTGCTTTGAGCTCGTATAGGATTGGTTGTCTTAAGATGGCATTGTGATTTGAGGGAATATCGACAATGACGAAATCTGTCATGATCCTCTTCCTATAAGACTCGTCTCATAACGCGACAAGAAGTGTGATTTGTCCCTTAGCCTCAACAAAATCCCCAGTAAAGCCTTGGAGCCTGTTCCTATCTCTTAGTCTAATAAAAGTGTGATTAAAATTATGCCTGCAAAAAATTTTGTTTTACAAATTTATGATGCATATAGTTTACATTGGAGCAAAACATATCATTAAAAAGCTTATCGAGTCAGGTGTCCAACATAACTTTTGGATCTCAATTCCAAGTTTCCTAGTAAAAATTATGCATGTTGGAACATAATCTGCCAAACATATGCGACCTTCATGTGACCTATTGTAGATGGTATCTGAAACATGTGGCCTTCATATGACCTTCATGCGACCGCATGCGATCTGCTTCACAGAGTGTCTGAAATGTGTAGGCTTATGTGCGATCCCATGCGGCTATATGGGAGGATTTTCATAATTTTTGTATTAGTTTTAATTTCTTTTTTTTCCTGGTATTTTCTTATTTCCTAAGCAACTACATTATCTGTATGCTATATAAATCCTTTTATTTCATTGTAAACACGGATTCAAGGATATTATTAAGTTGAGATATTAAATTAGGGTTTTCTCTTATTTGTCAAATTGGGAAATTTTGTTATCAATTGTTTTTCTTGTGGATTCAAGAGCATATTTAATTATCAAAGAATATTGATTGTGTTCTTTGTGGCATGTTATAATGTTGAGTTCGTTGATTAATAAATTGGGTGTGATTCTTATAGTTTGAGGGTTCAAGGGTTGTGACGCTTCCAGTTTCGCATCACTGGTCCCATATGGCCTTAGATTCTTTGGGTCAATATCCATCTGTTAGAAGGTCTTCCAATAGATTATGTTCACGAAGCTGCCATTGTCCACCAAAGTCTTGTGAATTTCGTTTCCTGACACTGGCGTGTCTATGGCAAGGGAGTCTGTGTGGGGGTGCAGTGTACCGTAGGCATGCTCGTCACAAAAGGAGAAATAGTTTGTTTTAGTGGTAGAGGTCACGCTGTGAATAAGTGATAGCAATTCTGGGCTTCTCTCACGAGACTTCGCCTTTACCTCTTAAAACCTTCCGTGCCGTGATTTCAGCTAACTAGCATACGGATTTCAATTGGAGGTTGGTTCTGTAGAGCTCGAGCATTGAGGTCTATTTGGGAACTAGCTTATCTATCTTGCCCTTGGCAATTTGCTATGTATTCTCCCAGATATCCCCGCTAAATCAGTTTCTCGATATCTTGCTTTAGGTTTATGCACTCTTCTGTACTGATATATTTTTTAGCTCTCCTTAGGAACTCTTTTTAGGTGTTTAGTGGATCTTCATGCATAGGCCACTAAAAATGAGTGTCTTGTATAGACCTAATTTGATAGCAATCCAGAGCGACTCGTTAGCCACTTTTTCCATTGTCATGACATGTCTGTTAAAGAGGTCCAGATAGCTTTTGAGTGGCACATATTTTCCTTGTTTGATTGTTCCCAACATCTTTTTGGGGGTTGCCCTTGCCTTGGACTCTATAAACTACGTTACAAACTCTGATGAGAGCTATTACCAACTGTGTACAGACCTCGGAGCTCGATTCTTGTATCAAGTTTGGGCTTCCAAGGAGAGTATGAAGCTTTGCACATTACAGGCCCTGTCGCGTTTTAGAGTTCCATCCATTACACGTACCTATGGAGGTAAGCGATAGGGTCTATTTCACCATTGTAGGTTCCAATTTGGGGTAGTTTTATTTTTGAAGGTATGACGGCCTTTCGGATAAAAGGGACAAAGAGAGAGGGCCTATCCCAAAAATCATAAACTCCTTTTGTTTCTGCTTGATATTTTTAAGTCATTTTATCAACTCATCTAGCTCTTGGACTTGTTATGGAGCTGACTGTTGACCTCTTGGGGTTCTCAAGGGTGAGCTTGATGTATAATTATAGTGAGAAACAGGTGTTGGCCTTCTCCCATTCTGCCTCTTTTCTCTTCATCGTGTAGGATCTGGTGATCTTGGCCTTCTAGGACCTCGTTGAGACTGAGGTCCTAACCTTGTGAACACATTGCTTCCTTTAGCATTTTTGGAAGTTATTGGTATGTCTCACACACTTTGAGTTGGTTAACTTGGTGTGCCTCAGCCTTCTTCTCAAGTGCTCTCTTGGAGGATTAATTCTTGTTGTGAATCTTTTGACGTATTCGGCCCACCAAGAAGAATCTTCCTAGGAGGATTCCGCCATTTTTCATGGAGAAACCAGTAGATTTTGTTATTGCAATTGCATTTCTTCCTGCGCGTAGGTCTCTGCTTACCTTTGCAAAGCTTTAGTTTCAGATTTGGAGGACGGTTGCGAGGGTCTGGGCCCTGCGGTAGTCTTTTGCCTTCTTTTGGAAATGCCCTTGACTCATCTTTCTCGCCAGAAAATTTTGCTAAGGTTTATATGATTTTCCATTGACAGTGGCAATTTGTTGACGTCAAATTTAACTTTGACTCAATAAACGAATTTGTTTATGCGGGAAACATGTATTTGAATTTGCTGTCGTGATGAATGTGAAAACTTCGAGGAATTAGAGATTTTATGTAGGAGAATAAATGTTAGAGAGACAAATATTTGTGGAAATGAGAGAGAAAGAGGGAGAAATCCCTTGCTTGAGGCATTTTCCTTATTTATATTATTCGTCATGTGAATTAAGGATTACAAGCATTTAATATTTGATCAATGGGAGGTGTGTACAGTTCAATCAGTAGGAAGTTTAAGCTTTTTGACTAATTGACCATTTAAATATTGCACAAGGAAGACCAATCACCACCTTCACAATAAATATAGGAGTCCTATAAGCTTTAAGTGATAAGACTAGTAAGGGGGTATGTAAGTTTCCTTCTAGTTGACGCTATTCGGTTCGACAAGAAATGGCCTTCTGAGCTAGATGACCTTGCGAGATGGATGGTAGAGAGCTAGGATTAGTTGCTGGTGGCTAAGTCATTAGGTCATTGAGTTTAACTACGTCATTAGGTCTCCATGCGCACCAAGGCACGTGGGCCGTACTTGTAAAGTTCTCTTGACCTATTGATCTAAAAACCACAAATTTAGCCAGTTGATCATCAAGGCCATTCAAAAAAGTATAAACTCATTCTTCTTGAATAAGTTTATTGTAGTGTAAAATGTCTGCTAGGCACTCTATAAGATTTGGATGACAAAAATTGGGGATGTAAACAGTTCGATTTGGGCCGTTTTTGATCAAATCTCAAATCAAACCATTTAAAGCAGTCTGGAATTTTCCCAAACCATATCAAACCATTTGATTTTCTCAACCAAATCTTTCCAAACCATATTCTTATGGTTTGCTGCATTTTCAAACCACGGTTTGCCAATAGAAAAAATTAGTGTGGTCCAAATGTGTTAAGAAATAACTATTCATCGATGGCTTTTGAATTAGAGTATAAAGCTTATTTGCAATGATATTATGTGATATTATACAACAAAACAAAATATGAATGCCAAAAATTGTACCTTATCACATTTCACCTTTAAACGTAATATAAAAGTAATGTTAGTAAGTAATTAGTACAAGTGATATTGGTATAATTACGATAAAAAGAAGAAAGAAAATGACACTATTTCAAGAAAAAATAAGATGGTAATTTAGAAATAAAAAGTTGTGAAGAAACCAATTAAATCATATTCTTTTGGTACTTATAATAAATATCATTGTTCAACTCATCATATACAAATTGACAGAACATTAAACTAATGCGGCGTACTAAATGAAGCTAATGATGGTTAAGTTCGGGACTTTGTGGAAAGTAACTAATAGAGGAATCGTGATTCGCTGGTTCAATGGGGAAAATGAAATGAAACGCATTTATATTTAACTAGTTTTGTTAGAAATTGAATAGGTGATAGACTATCCCATAAATTATTTTCCCTTCTAAAAAAAATACGCTACTTGGTGGATTGAAATGATTAGGTAAAATTAAAACCTAAACCAAACCGTTTCAAAGAGGTTAGGTTTGAGTCAAAACCAAGTCAGTGACGAGTCCATGTGTACCCAAACCAACAGTTTCGGGATTGTAGTTTCAGTTTGGTTCCATGGTTTTGCGGTTTAGATTTATAGCCCTAATGAAAATCAATTTCATGCCATAACCTTTGCAATTCAGTGTAATATTTCCCTATGGAACCACCTGCTTACCTTAATTGGGTCACATGCCATCGGAGATCATATACTTGAAATGTGTCACTAACTTTAAAGAAGTATGTGGCAATAGTGTCCCAAATTTCTTTTGCTATATGGAACGTTACAAAATTTCCAATCATTGAGGAATCAATAGAATTAATGAGCCACTATTGAACGACTATGTTATCAGTACACCACTTGTGAAATGAAAGGAAGGATCGGTTGGAGGACGTTGAGGAGTATCACCAATGATATATCTAAGTTTGTCTTTGCCGAAGATGTCTATCTCGACAACTTGGGGCCAAAGTGCATAATTCGAACAATCCAATCTTTTGCCAATTGGAATAGTAGAAATTTCAATGGTAATGGTTGGAGCTTGTGCTTTGTTTAGAGCTTTGTTCATTTTGGCGATTAATTCACGAGTGGGATCAAGGTTTGTCAACTCTCCAATGAGATTTCCATGGATAGAATCTGCCATTAGAATTTTTTCAGAAACGCCATTTGCCATGTGGCTTTGATACCCGCCATTTGCCATGTGGCTTTGATACCATGTCACAATATGAGTAATTTTTTTTATCTTCTCTTTCATCTATCATGCTCAATATATACATCACATAAGGTATTACAAGAAAGGAAAATAATGGAAAGTTCCTGTAAATATTCTCCTTATTCCATTGATGGCAGAACATAACTTGATTATGGCTTGTCTATCATGAACCTCCGACTCCTAGAATCTAGAATATAGATTCAAGAATGCAACTCATACCAACATGTTTGTGGCATGTAAATAAATATTGATATCAATTTCAAATTCGATTTCAATAGTATTTGCTTCTTTCTTTCCATTGCATAGATTGTTTAACATGTATTCTTAATGTCTATTGGACACCATTTTTATGATGCAGTGGACGGCCCTTATTGAACAACATAAATAGTGTTCAATGGACTCTATAGAAGTACTAGATAAAAAGTGTTGGGTTTTTAATTGTAGTGTGGTAAAGAAATAAATTAGGGCTCTTATTTGTGGTGAATATAAAAAACTTAGTTTAACTTTTTATTTTGCAGTGTATTTAAAAAACATATAAATATAAATATAAATAAAAAGTTTATTTAAGTAAGGGTTAATTTTACAAAAGGTCTTCAGCCTTTGAGTTAAGAATTGATTTCGTCCCCAGCCTTTTTTTACTCTCCTGGGTCTCCAACATTTCATAAATTGCACGATATGTCCCTTTTG